>JADRCH010013999.1:0-34342 GCA_019843965.1 Rhynchomys soricoides | reverse complement strand
CAGGTTTCCTAGATTCAGGGCATACTCCTTCCCTGGGCTCTTGAGATCTTGTAGCCTTCTGGTATCTAGGGTACCATTTCTCACATTCAGTATCACTGAGCACTGAAGGTCATCTTCAGTCCATCTTAACCCTTCTTTAGTTCTCTCTCTCTCTCTCTCTCTCTCTCTCTCTCTCTCTCTCTCTCTGAACTAAGAATCTGATTTCATAGCATGTTATTTCATTTGACATATATTGTATTTAAAATATTTATATCTATTATCCTTTATAGCTTTAAAATGCATTCTTTGAGAATTTAGAAGAATGATACAAAATTAAATCTAGACAAACTGAAAAACAGGTTTCTAGGTACATGACTTGCAGGGAGATGGATTACTCTCCATGTGGAAATCATTTAAACCTTTTTCCTTTTCATTACACAAAGATCATCATTGACTGATAGGTTTTTAAATCCCTTATGTTTTTAAGACAGTTGGTATGGATTTATACTCCTATGGAATTTAGTTCCCAATAGCATGTAAAGGGAATGGAAATTTATTATACAGAAAAGACACTGGGCAGTCACAAATGTTCTCCACTAATGACTTTCTTGCAGTGTTCTATTGATAAAAGTATTTTAAAGGTGTCAAGACATTACTCTATAGTCATCAGACTTTGTTTGCCATGGATTTATCTCAAGATGGATTAGGAAAAATAACAATTAAACCTTGAGGAAGGCTGCTTTAGTTTTGTTTCACAACCATAGATGATTATATCCTGCTGAGCAGTTTCTGTGGGGAAAAAAAAGTTGGATCCATTCTTGATTTTGTGCTGCCAAACTGTATTAATTGAATGTAGATTCCCAAAAGGCTAGACATGACCACTGGCTCTTTTAGCACAACCTAAAATGAACTGCATCATGATGCTATTAGAGTTGGAGAAGGGACTGAAGGAGCTGAGGGGGGGGTTGCAGCCCCATGGTGTGAGCAACAGTGTCAACTGGCCAGAACCTCAGGGCTCCCGGAGAATGGACCACCAACCAAAGAATACACATGGAGGGACCCATGGTGCTAGCCACATATGTGGCAGAGGATGGCCTTGTTGGCCATCAGTGGGAGGAGAGGACCTTGGGCCTGATCATGTTAGATACTCCAGTGTAGGGGAATGCCAGGGAAGGAAGGCAGGAGTGGGTGGGTGGCTGGGGGAGCACTCTCATAGAGGCAGGGGAAGGGGAATAGAATAGGGGGTATCCAAAGCGGAAAACATTTGAAATATACATATGTAAAGTAAATATCCAAAAAAATAAAAATTAAAAACAAAGTAAAACAAAACAAAACAAAACAAAAAACATTAAGCAAAGCTATTGCCAGTTTAAGCATGAAACAAAGTGGAGGAATAAAATCAAACCTGCCAATTAAAAAAAAATCCTGTAAAGTCAAACACTGAATCATTCATCAAGATTAAGACTCATCCTTGCATTTGGAGATAGGTGACATGGACATAGAAATTTCATCTAAATATGCAGGTGACTATTACTGCATTTGTCCTTCAGGATGTCTTCTTTATGAGTGGCCTAGCAAACGTCCTCTGAGCTTTTCATAGAAACTTGATATTTTTATTTCAAAAAGATTCAACTCCCAAGTTTCAGTGTTCAGGATAAAGACAAGAATGCAACTGGAAGAAAGACTAGGGAATGTGGGAACCATGGAGCCTAGTGATGCCTGAAAACACATATGAGTTCATTGCTAAGCTCTAGAAAGAGGCTTCTGGCTTGGTATGTGAGTCAGGGAAGAACAAAAGATGGCTCAGCTAGCTGATAGAAACGTTGAACTTTCTACCTCACTCAGAAAATTCTGTAGGCATGTGTGCTTAGACCCTGGTGTGCTGTAGGTGCATTGAAGTTTGAGGAGGGGTTTCCTACATCTTTTCTCTAATTCTGTCTTCAGATAAAAGTCTCAGAAAAAATCTGGAAATCAGTTGTCTCCTGAGCTGAAAATATCCAGTGTGTTCCACTCAAGTGCTATCTCTGTAGATGAGGAAAGGACTAGAATTTACTAGGACAGTACAACGCACTAAAATATACAAGGATTGTGGTTTTTGGTATTATTTTTCTATTGACTTTCTTTATTTTTGAGACTATAATAAAATATATCACTTCCCCCTTCCCTTTCTAACCTCCAAACCAACCCAGACAACTCTGTTTTGTCTTTTTTATATTCAGAGCCTCTATTTCATTAATTAGTTGCTGTTACACACACAGAGGCACGCACACACACGCACACACACACACAGAGTATGTGTGTATTAATTAGGCCATAGAGTTCTGCCAACATGAATAGATTTTTCCTATTATGAATTAATGAATGGGTTGGTTAGATTTGAACTATAAAGATCCAGCTGGCTTGTGTCACTGGCATGTACCTCTTTTACAGATGTATCTATCTTTCCATAGAACCTGGTGAGAATTGATAGGTCTGCTAGTAGCATGAAAGGAATTCTGTGCTCAATCTTTTCCCAGAACTTCAAAGCAAAGGCTAAAACAATATCAAGAGCATTTAAGAGCCTCTGTGTCTTTCTTTCACTGTCTCTCTGTCTCTCTCTCTCCCTCTGTGTGTGTGTGTGTGTGTGTGTGTGTGTGTGTGTGTCCTACATCTTAATATGTTAAAATGCAAATAAAATTCACCACAAATTTTGGTGGGACCTTTAAAAATAGCCACAAATCTTGGATCTAAGAAAACACCATAAAATACATAGAAAAGTTAAAAAACAATGCAGACAATAGTACAAATAATACTACTGAAATGCTACAAAGAAGAAATACTAGTTTAAACTAACCATGTATAGATTCCCAATTAATATATGTGATAAAAATATACATAAATAATTTATATGTAATATAATATAAATTAAATGGATAAACAGAAACTCATTAGGTCCCTTAAATTATCAGTTTTTGTCTCTGTTCTAGATTCATTTTTAAAAATATATCTGTTCCTGCCTATATCTTGTGACTCCCTTCCCAAAACTCCACAGCATTTGTTGTGTGTGATTAAAAATTTCTAGTTTTTGATCATATTTGTTGTTTTTTATTTTTCTCCTTCAATTTTTTGCAAAATTAATTATTTTTCCATTATCCTAGAATTTTAGTTCATTTAGCTATTTCATGATAGGATCAAGTAGACTTATTTGGGTAAACATTTCTCAATTACTAAATATGCTATATGAGAACCTTATCTGGTACAGTTGATACCATGATTGATAGCTTTTGATCTAGTGTTTGAAATGTATATCAATGCTCTAGGTTATTAAAGTAATTTGCATATGTGTTTTAGTCATTTAAATATCATCTTTGGTATTTATATTTTTATGTGACTGAAGGAAAGTAAAAAGCTAAAAAGCAGTGATATCAGAGTCAAGTGGATCACAAGATGGAAAAAAAAGTAATCTCTGGTTCATTTCTCACTGCCCATTTAAGGACATCAGAATAAAACATAAAACACTACTATATATGATACATTTGAGTAGAGAGGAGATGTTACAAAGACCACTCAAAAACAAAAGTAGCAATGAGTTAATTCCATATTAAGACAAAGAATGATATTTTATTTTGTTGGCTGTGGTTGTGGAATAATGGAAGGGACTAATCTCACTCCAACTTCCTTAGAATTGTAGTCCCCTCATAGTTTACAGAACTCACTAAACATACAAACAGGAAAAATTGTCCTAAATAGTTTCTCAATGATGCCTTAAGATATAACCTTTAACTAGCCTACCATGAATGCTCCTCCCCTGACTTCTGCACCATTATCAAATGTCATGAACACAGAGATGTTTTAGGATGACCTTTTACCCCTCATGTCTTCTTTACTGCTGTGTAAATGGATGCATACAGTTCAGTAATGACCACGTATCTGCTTAACACTTTATTGAATTTAACACCTCTATTTCAACATGTATAACCTTACTATTTCCTCTAAATGACAATTTGTATAGCAAAGATATAATTTTAGGTGATATAGTTAGTTATATTATATTGAAATAATATCTTGTACTTAATATTGTTAAAATGTGTATATTTAAAATATTCCAGAATGACCTCAAATGAATTTCAGGTAGATCGGAACTTACAAATTTGACAGGGATACCTTCAGTAGTGATGGAGAAAATACTTTCATTTGTACAAAAAAAGACTTAACTACTTTACCCATTTCTATAGCATCTTAAATTGTACAGAAATATATGAATATGCTTACATAAAGATGCAATATTTTGAACATAGTAAATCACTGGTAAAGAGAAAGAGAACCATATTTTATCATTTAAAATATTTTTATTTCATTAATAACCCAAATATTCCACATTGTGTTTGAACAATGGTATTGGCAACTGCTTTCATGACAGAAGATTTTGTTTATAGTTGCCATGAACTTATTCCTAGGACCACTGAGGTTGCTTATGTTGGACTGATCTAAAGATGGAATAGAGCAAGGGTGTTAGAGTAAGAAGGATATTGGCTTTGCTTTCAACAGAACATTCAGTGATAGCCAACTAGGCAGGCTTTCTGAGCAATTGACCAGCAGGTTTCCTATTGGTTGGCAATTTTGTTACTAAATTTTTAATGTTGATATATGAATTTAAGATTTTAGTACGCATATTTGAGAAAGTTATAGACACTGGTAACTTACTTCTTATTGTTATTTCTGCTTTTGCCTAACCTGGAAAAGATTTCAAAGATATGATACAACATTTGTTTCATTATTTTATAATCTTGGATATCCCAAAGGCTTTAATAACAGACAGTGCCCTTGTTTAATCTTCAAAAGCCTTTTAAAAAAATTGGTGTTTGACTCTTAATTTCTCATGCTCCACTGACATTTTCTATAGTTCACAGGGAAAGGCAATTTTAAAATGAGCTCATCAGACTTTAAAAGACATAAACATCTAAATTATAAAATAAGATTATGATTATTCATCTTCTTGTCATACTTTATAGAACAAAATATAAGTCTTCTCATGAATCTAATAATATAAAGACCTACTGACTGGATAATTAAAAGGACCAATGTTTTCCAAGGGTCTGTCGGTTTATATATTTACAGGGCTCTACAGATGCCCGGCCTCTCGCATAGACACACACTTCCACACCTGCCATTCCTTCATGCCTGTTTCAGACAGATCCATTTGCAGGCTTTCTACCCATGCTAGAAACCCTATCAAAAGCAGACGCCAAAGATATGGTTCCTGATTGCATCTGATTGTACTTTTAATTCTATATTTAGGGGAATATAAAATTGCTAAATATAAATCTATATGTACCACTTCCTATCTGAATGCTATTTGACTACCTGTATAATTTTACCATAAGTCCTAATGCTTCTGTTCATTTTATACTAGCTAACTTATGTTTTGTTACTAATTAATTTATCAGTCTTGGTGTAATACTCCTGCTATGTTTATATTGGTATGGATTGTTAATTACCTTTTATGACCTAAGAAATTTATAGTGGAGCTCATCTTAGGCACTTTTTTATTTCATTAATAACATGAATAACTCAAATTGTGTTTTAGCATCGATATTAGCAGAAGTATTGACAGAATATTTTTTCATAATTGCCATGAGCTTTTACTTAGGAACATTTAGGTTGCTTGTGTTGGACTTAGCTGAAGATGGAATAGAGCAAGGTTATTACAGTGCAAGAAGCTTATTGGCTTTACTTTCAACAAGACATTCATAGTCAACTAGGCAGTCTTTCTGAGGAATTGACTGACATATTTTGTATTTGGCTACTTTGTAGTAATAGTAAGATTTTAGTGTTGATATATGAATTTAAAATTTTAAGATGCATATTTGAGAAAGTTATACACATTAGTCTCTTTCAAGTTGGCATAAGCAGTATGAAATGAGCAATTGATTCAATTGGAGAAATGTAAGCTCCAGCTGGTGGGAAAGGATACAAAGTCAAGAACTCCAGTTACATCAGCTTCAAAGTTATGCAAAATGGCAATGTTCCATGTCACCCAACAATTAATATTTACTCTAGGACTCAGAAATATACCATGGCTATTTAATCTCATGTGTCTTCCTTCACAGACACACGTGACCTAAACTACTTGTGTCTCACTGTATCTGCTGTTCTTCAGAGTTGACAAGAAAAGAAGCAAAAAATCAATTATCACATTCTCCCCTCACTTTTGGAAATTCAAAACTTGATATTTTTGGTAGAAACTAATCTCAGTGGCTATTGAATTACCAAAACATGACAAGGTCAAGTTGAGGTGTGCTACAAAAAAAGCACACTCATGTTAAAAAATCATTTTATGCAAAATTATATAGAATATATAACAATTGATGTAGAAATGATATATTGGATAAAATTGCTTAAATAAATACATAAAATATGTTCCTCAAATATAAATGAAATAAACACAGATGGAGATATGACAAGAAACTTCAATTTCTTTTATGTCCATTTCTTCAATTACTTGTTATCAATACATTTAATTGAAATTTCTCTCTCTCACTTTTGTTCTCATTTCTTTCAGTACTTTTTAATGTGTGTTGATAATAAAATACATTTAGTTTTTTAGCATATATATTTTCAATATTTCACTGACTTAAAATTGATGTTATTATTTTTATTCTCTTAAAATTGTTTTAAATTATACTGGAATACAAAGAACTTTTTCACATAATTGTTAATGAAGAACTGAATGTACCATATGAGAATCATATACATTATTAATATTTTAAATACTTATTTTTATTTTATGTGTTAATATTTTGCCTACATCTTTGTATGTGTGCTGCATGGATTCCTGGTGTTCACTAAGGCCAGAAGAAAGTATTTGGTACCCAGGATCTGGAATTACAGGTGTTTGTAATCCACCATGTGAATGATGGGAGCCAAATTCAGCTCCTCTAGAAGAGTACTTAACTGAGATTTTTTCATGTAGTTGAAATTCATCCATCTGCTACATCACATAAAAAAGAAACATAGACAGATGTTACCTCTTGAAAATGTTCGCATATTGAACCATAGTTATAATTGTTTAAATGAAAAGGAAGAAGTAGCAAATCTGAGAACATTTATCAGGGATTGGGAGAAGAGGACCCCTATAGCAATTCTGTTCTGTCTGATTCAGAACAATCAGAGAGAAAAAGGGACCTGCCAATATTAAAACTAGTATTCTTGGGGAGGCAGGAGACATTAGAATGTCTTAAAAGAGGTTTATTTGCATTTTAAAAAGAGCATATTCTTGTTGCTTTGATTTTTTCTGGATAGATGAAAATAATTTCATGATAACAAACTTACTTAACACGGAAATCCTATGTAGTTCTTTTTTAAAAGAAAAATAGAACTAAGATATTCTGCAAATTAGAATGAGTGACATTGTGCTACTTAACTTATCAATGGAACCTCATTGTACTGTTTTCTCTTGTCACATGACTCTCTTCACACCTCATTCTATAGTTCCAGATCAATAAAATAAACTAGCAAAGTGATGTTAGACATTCTTAGCTCCAGTGTCACTCATGCTACATGGTAACCTCTCAGACTTTAGAAGAAAACATAGAAGTCTCTGTTTCATCTACCCATTAAACTCATTATGATTACTTGTGCATATCTGGAAATATAAAATACATTTTAACACTAAATAAAAGAATGCCATTTAATGTAGACATTCAAATGAAGTGCAATTGAGCCGAGGATGCACACTTGTCAACCCAACATTCAGAAAGCTGAAGCAGGAGACTTATGAGCTCTGGACCCTGCATATGGCTCTGAAAACACTAAACTTTGTAGTTAGAAAAGTTTAAGTCTTACATATATCAATCTATATTTCTCAGTTGTTATGAGTGGCAACATTATCCTGTATCGCTCACTGCCTTTAGTCACATTTAACTAAGTTAGCCAAAAGCACGGCATTATACCATGCCTGACCCTGGCTGAAGATACATAGGGGGGTTTATTTCATTATTCCATTTTTCTCACAATTCCCCCTGTTCCTATCTCTGTCATACAAAACTTGTGGCATCATTTCTCTTGATAAATAGTCCCACAGAAGCATTGCTGGAGGGTCTTTCATTCCTCATTGGGTTATTTTGAACATATATAAAATTATCCTACAAATTGATAAGCTCGTTTGAGTATGTTAACCTTTGGTTTTAGAAGACAATGTTAATAAATCTTCATAGTATCAAAGATTGTTGATACTGCAATGAATTTGTTTTCTAATTTTCAGTATACATGATGAACTGGTGAATTATCTCTGACATATAATTTCATTCTTTCCAACTTGGTATTTTCTGAAAAATATGAAAATTGTGCTACATATTGAAAATTGCCATTTCTTCCTATTTTACCTAGATCTTAATTGAAGATTAAAGACAAGTTTTTTGAATGTGTACTTATGTAAATATCTCATAAATAATTATGAATATTTAGGATGAAGTCAGTCTGTGATAACTACATTGATAAGGATGTCCATTCTTCATGTTTGATATTTCCCCACGACCACTACCCCTGAGCAGTGTGCTGACAGCTGTGTTTAGATCTGAGCTCATGCAGACATGTTCTCTGGTGCTGCAGCATGGGAGCTCTCTCACTACAACCATGGCAACTTATTTGAAGTAGGACAGTTGCTTTTTGACAAACCTAAAGGGAGGATGAAACCTTTCAGGCTCACTTGGGAATGACTGCATCTGTGATCAAGAGTTACTTTCATCTTTGGCATGTGAACAGGGAATCTTAGAAAGAAACAGAACAAAGCCCATAAGACAAATGAAAACAATTTACAGCACAAAATACAAAGTATTACTTTGCGAATGGGTCAGATTGTTAATATCCATTAATTTCTAAGTCTTTGGTCTTTAATAAAAGTTCCAGTTCCTATGTTCAGAAAGTCTAAAAGTTCAAAATGCACAAAAGTATGACATTTCCCCCTCTTAGACTGCCTTTGCTATGCATAGTATACATGAACAGCCAAAGATATCTGAGGCCAGAGTGTCTTAAAAATATTTCATATAAGATAACCAGATGTACCTTCATACTTCATACTAACATGCCAGAATACTAGGTTTTCTACCAAGAAACACAGGTAGTGATAATTTATAGATGCATAAATGGTGTGTTTTGGCCTTCTTCACATATTTTCATTTATAATCCAGAGTATGTGAACATGAGAAGAATTTTGACATGGCTTACATGTAATATTTCTTATATGCTATTATTTTCCTTGACAAATATTAACTATTGATACAGCATATGAATGTAGAACTAATGTTTGGTGATGTTAGGCATATGTATAAAATCATAGACAAGTCTGTATATAAGAGCTGGGCACAGTCATATAGACATGGTCAAATTCTATTGGAAAAAATCTAACTGTTGGAAAACACTCTTGAGAAAGGTTGATTTTAACAATAAACACAATGAGCCTTGTGGCCCAGTAAAGTCGGGTCTTAGATCTTCTACAGCCTATTTGCAGGAATGAGTGTACATGATCATGGTTACCTAGGAGCTCACTGCGCAGTAAAGCCCCCAATGAGCCAGGGTGATCCCCCTATCTTTACCTCCTGAGTGTGGCATGAGCTGCCATGATCAACTCTACTTGTGTCCTCCAATATTTCTCCACAGATTGTTTTTAAGACAGTTAATTCAGTCAACTATATTTTAAGTTTAACTGGACTCCATATTTTTTAAAAATTCTAAATTAAACTTGAAATATTGATAGTAGGATAGTTACTATCAGTTTCTTTGTAACATGGGATAGAATATGTTCAGTATTAGCTCAAAATTCTGGGGAAAAAAACAGACAGAAAAGTATTTTTCCAAGCCAGATAAATTTTCTCCATGATGAAGCCAATATCTGATCAGGTTCTTATCAATATATGTGCAAATAGGATAGATCAAAGGCAGAAATGACAGTTACCAATGCAGAAGTGGAATCTATTGTCATAATAATTTCCTTTACAACCTGAAAAACTATTGACAGCATGTATACCAAAGAAATATGTTTGTCTTTAAAAAATTGTAATTCTGAAAATTAGATTCCTCATTCTGGCTCTTAGAATTAATTCCTATTCCTATAGAGAATTAGGAGGTTAGGCTAATATCTTAACTGTACTCTCCTAAATGAATTAATTAAGGTAAATTGCCAATTTGACTATCATTAATATCATTCATATATCCATTCATACTTTTATTCACTATTCTTCTTCCATGTCTTCATTCTTCAAGCATTTTGGTCCCTTTATGTAAGGTGCTTTTCCTATACAACAGTATAGGAAGAAAAATAAAGAAAAATATTAAAGAAAAAGAAAGAAAATAGGACCACATAAAACCATATACTATAGAATACAATAGAAAAAAGAGGGAGTCACAGGTTATGAACCAGGGAGTTCCAGTACATTGAGGTAATAGAGTACAAGTGATTCAACCATAACTTTTTGGCTCATTAGTAGATTCTACAGTCTCATCTATGGAAAATTACTCCTGGGAATTGGAGTTTGAGGACTTGAACTTAATTTCACCTTAAGAACAAAATGGAGACTGAATTTTAAAAATGTCTACTGTTATGTTAAAAGGAGCAGACCTCAAAAGTTCCTACACCTGTAACAGAGCCAGCAGGGCATGGGCCTCCATGAGTGTTGATGCTTGCTATGGGCTTGAGGCTTATATATATACTACTTTATGTACCTCCTTCAGGAGATGTTCTTCCTGCCAAGGTTAACAGGGAATACTCTCCCTGCTCAGGTAACTGACTCAATAATAATAACAGAAAGCATGAGTGCAGAAGTAGAAAGTGTGTCTAATGTCTCATCAAAATGGTAGAATGGTGTGACCTTTAGGACAGCCCTTAAGGCTGTAGGAAAGAACTCTGAAAACATGAGTTCAAAAAGATATAATTTTTCTTCTATGCAAAATACAAGAAGGCAATATTAATTATATGAGAGGCTTCATGGACTTAAGACTTAAAAGATCTAAGGAACTACACTATAAGCCAGCTTGACAGGAAGATACAAAGACAGGCAGATTCCTGACTTCAAATTCATCCTGGAACAGAGTTAATTTAGAGTTGGTCAGAAACGGTTCTAGCTATGTATGTTGCCTGTGCTTAACAAAGGCAGGCAGAACTCTGAATTCTTTTGCAATGCTTTAAAAAATTGTGCTTGTTGTCCTCTTCTAAGAATCAAGGCCACTGGTGTCATGGGATGCTGATTTCCATGAGATTTTTCCATCTCCAGAAGAACATAGACCATGAGCTTATAACTGATGATTTTAGTTCAAGTCATTAGTTCCACTGCTCCCAAATATCTGTACTCTCAAGAACCCTTTTATAAGTGCAGATTGGTCTTTGGCAATGTCAGGTTTGCTTGCTTGCTTGCCTGTTTTCTAAGAACATATTGATAGAAATTTCTAAGGCAATGAGTTTATATCCTAATTTTGCTAGACAATGAAATTTATGCTCTCAAAATAATATTACAGTTTACTCTCACATGACGAATGTGAGAGTATACAATTGCAGATATTTTCACAATCTTTTTATGATAGTGGTTTGTTTTGTCCTATTGAAATTTTTATGTATTCCTGGCTGTATTAAAACATTCTTGCTATACATGTGTTGTCATTTTTATATTTACATTTTATGAAGCTATCTTCTCCCAAATTTATACTCACATTGCACTTAAGTCAGTTATAGGTAAAAATATCTTTAAAATGGCTTTGTTACAGTCATAATCTATATCATGATTTACTTGGTAATTCTGTATATGGCAGCTTTCAAATTATTCAGTAAGGAAATACAGTTACAATTTTGAGGAAAATACAGCCTGATGAGTTATTGTCTAGCTTAAAATCTAAAGAAAGCTTCAGTGTTCACACTAAAGATGAGGATGTAGAGAAGAAGGGTATTGGCTGGTGATGAGCCTAGAGCTAAGAAACCATGTCAATCTTGAGAGCTTTGCAACATTTGACTTCTGATTTGAGAAGCGTCCAAGTTCATGGTTAAAGTAAGCACTGTCCTACTTTAACTTTTCTCAGAAAGGTCATCCAAAAAATACATTCCCTGATATATTTATAATGAGCAGGATGGAAAGAAAGTGAATTAAAATTTCATTCAGACACCAAGAAATAAAAAACATTTATATTCAGTAACAGTGAGTATGATACAATTGTGAATTGTATTGCTTTAAGTTTAGTATTTAAACAGCAAGAGATAAAGTTATTTAGACACTGGGCACAACATGATGTTGAATTTTACAACATTGATTTTATTGCTAAGATTATTTGACTAATATGTATCTTTTCCCTTTTTTCATCTTACTTGGCATCTTGATATTAGGGCCTTGAAGAAAACTAAAACAAAATGAAAGAGAGAATAGAAGCCATATCCTGTGCTTGGAACAAGAGCAGGGAAGCTATAGGTGGGATCCATCTCTTCTATAGCAACCTAAATTAACAAATACGTGATTATTAAAATGAGTGCTCAAATTGCACTTTAAAATAATACTTATAGAGGGTGGAAAAGACTTGTTTATTGGTCATGTTTGTGTGTTTCTAAAAAGCACATACTTTACAAATTCAAATGACATTAGTGGAATCTATGTGCTACAGATAGTTATGAAAGAAGGCAAGGAAAGATATGGTGGCTAGACAGGATTACCTAGAATGTACATCTTCTACTTGTAGAAATCCATTAGCCTTGCTTTTCATCTATCTCTGCTATCATTTTTAAACCTTTACTCCTGTCCTCACTCTGCTGCCAAACATCTAAAAGGTTTTGAATTAAGTAATTCAAATTTTTAGAAAGTCATTAACCAGTAAATTATATAATAATCTTAGTCCTTTAGGATAAATCTCAAATAGTCATCAGTGAGGGTTTAATTAGAATTATTTTGTTTTTTAGGAACAGCTAAGGGACAGACAGATAGCTTTTATAAAAATATTGTCAATTTTAATTACATCTAAGCTGATCTTTAATTATATCTAAGCTGTTCTTCGTCCCTTTAGTTTATTGCTATGAGTAGTCATTTTAAAGTTATTGAGTTCATCTAAGATGCTTACTATACAATATGAAAACTTTCAGTATGGAAGGTTATATATAGAATAGTTATCTATCTGAGTTAGTACTGTGTCTTTATAATAACTATTTCCCTGCAGGTTTAAAATGTGGTGGCTGCTGAGTACAATGTGCTTGATCCATGTATTTGGAAAGATATTTTGTTTATTTGAATCAAACAAGAATCCTGAAGCTCACATGAATGTTATAAGCTATTCTTATCACTAATAAGATTAAATATAGTTGCTTTATTAGTTTATTTCTTCCTTTCTAAATTGTTGCATCTCTTACAATCTGAACAGTTACCAGAATGATGACTTAATACCAAGAAGGAATAATTCTATTTTAAGAATCATGAGAAATGAGTAAGTATAAAAAAGAGTCATGAAAATCATTATTGTGTGTTTTCTCTTGTAGAGTGAGATTATTAAATACTGGAATTATCCATGTGAAGAATATGAGGTTGTAACTGATGATGGTTACATTCTTCCAATTAACTGAATTCCTTATGGGAAGAATAATGCTGATAGTTCAGGTAAGATCTGAGTGACATAAATACTGAAGTCGTCAGCACCCTGAGGCAATGGCATGCTAAGCAATGACTTACTAAAGAGTTACCTCCACATTGAATAATTTCAAAAGAGCAATTGGGGCTCCCTGACTCCCATGACTAAAGTTGGGAATTAAAGGAACCTAGCTTTCTTTGGTCACTATGAGGACAAGGATGTGTTTCTACAGAAGGTGCTGAGTCCCTAAATACTTTTTAAGCACACTGCATCTGTGAGATCTGTTGGGAGCTGAAGCGGAGCTGAAGTCTTCATGCTGCTCCTGGGAACCTGACCCCACCAAGCTTGGCACAGCCTTGTGGTACCTTCTGAGAACTGGTCACAATTGTTTGAAGATTAATTGTTCCCCATGCTCTGGGAACTGGCCGTTCGGAAGATCGATGAGCCAGAGCGACCAGAAACCACAAGCTCCCTGCTTCCCATTCTTCCCTTTGCCTCATTCCCACCCCTCCCTTTGCCTCATTTCTGCTTTAAAAACAGCCTATGTTTCAAGAATAAATGAGACCTTGACAAGATTTTGCTTGGTCTTGCTCCTCTTTTTCGCCCGTTTTTCTTTCAGGCTTGGTCCCCCTCGACCCCACGAATAACGAGGTCCTGCAGGGTGGGACAAGTGGCGCCCAACGTGGGGCTCGAGGTACGGACCTCTGCCAGGCGGACCCCAGCCCAGAAGAGGCGTAGCGCCGGCTCCAGTGTAGATTGAGGACACTCCTCACCGCTCATGAGAAGTTTTCGTCCTCGGTAAGTGATTCTGTCAGTCTCATTTAAAAAATGGGCCAGAAACTCACTAAGGAAGCAGTCTTCATTAAAGACTTAAAAAGAACACTCAGGGAAAGAGGAGTTAGAGTTAAGAAAAAGGATTTAATTAGATTTTTTATATTTATAGATGGGGCCTGTCCCTGGTTTATAATAAATGGTCCAGAGATCCACAGAAAAAAATGGCAAAAGGTTGGAAGAGATCTTAATGAAAAATTGGAACGTGAAGGACCAGATGCTGTCCCTGCTACCGTTTTTTCATATTGGGGACTGATCAGAGACATAGCTGAGGCTGAGACATAGTTGAGGCTGCGTCTTCTGACCCTGACAAACAATTACTGTCATTGGCAGAATATTGTCTCCACCCTCTGTCCCATGCTGGATCCTTGGCCTCCCTCCCAGAAAAACGTTCCAATACACAGCCCCCTTCCAAATCTCCCTCAGTGGTCATTGATATGTCTGCTCCTTTGAACTCGGGACTCCCCCAACTGAGGCCCAGAGGTCTGGAAGCCAAAGCCTCCCCTCCGAGGCCCCCCTACCCTTCCTTGATGGATGATGACCCTCCTTTAACATGTAAGTCCCCCCTTAAAATTCCCACCTCTGATTTGGGGGCTCCTTTTCCGACTCATCTTGATAAAAAGGGGAAACATTCATTTTCTACTTGATGGCTAATTATGTGTCTACTTTTGAGACCAAACATCTTTATCTTTGTGGAGATTCTTCACAGAAGAGCTCTTAACACTGGAGGAGAAGGTCCCAGCAGTAGACATCAGAGCTGTAGTGCCTATGGCCTATGCTGGGTGTTTGTCTGACATACTGATAAAGAGAGCTTTTAAATCCAGAGAGCAGGTAGCCACTGAGAGTCAACTCCAGAGCAGCTCCATAGATGTAAGGCAGAGTTCATGCCCACGGCCTATGGGCTGCATTGAATCCCCTATACAGTTATTTTGCAGACATGGCAGTACCCTGTGCAACCATGACTGGCTCTAGCTTAGGACTTGGCCTTGTTAGCTGGTCGCCTACCCCATCCTCCCACACACAAAGCACCTACTGTTCTTTCTGAGGTGACTACTGTAAATGATATTTTCTGGCATCAATTCCCACCTCACTTTTGGTTTTGTAAGTTAGGCCAGTTTGCATCTAAGTGGCACCAGGCTTGTCAGGTATTTGGGAAGCATTCAGTCTACCCAAAAAGAGGCAGAGTTCATTGTGCTTACTTCAGATGTTCCCTTCTCTGTCCTGACTCCTCAGACTAAGATTTTTCAGGCCACTGACCCTGGCCACACTCTGTACAAAATACAAAAATGTTCTTGGAAAGGACATTTTAGTGTGCTCAAAAGCTCTTGCAAAAGTGGGGTTTTCCCCCAAGACCAACTCATCTTCCCCCATTGTTGGAGCCACATTAGTTTTTTCTGATGGATCTTCTTCAGGCATGGCTGCTTTTAGTATTAATGGAGTAGTCTCTCGCTTTATGACAACCTTCCTTTCTGCACAACTTGTTGAATTGACAGCCATTATTAAAGTTTTTGAGATGTTACCAGATGTGCCTTTTAACCGTTATACGGATAGTGCCTATGTGGCCTCCTCTGTCCCCCTCCTGGAAGTTGTTCCATATATCCGCCCCTCCACCAATGCCTCTCCCTTATTCTCCAGACTACAAAAATTAGTTCTTGCCCGTGAGGCCTCTTTCTTCGTTGGGCACATTCGCGCCCATTCTGGATTGCCTGGACCACTGTCTGAGGGCAATGATAAAGTAGATCAAGCCACTCAGATAATTGCTTCTGCGCTTTCTGTTCCCCCACTCACTGCTGCATAACAGGCCCATGACTTACATCACCTTAATGCCCATACTCTGGGGCTTAATTTCAGGTCTAACAAGAAACAAGGATCGTTCCTCCCTTTGAAGATGTTCCCTCCATGGCTTCTCCTCAAGGCCCTGCTGTGCTTCAGTACCGTGAGCAGTCCTCCTTCACCACATCAACTTTTTAACTTTACATGGGTAATTCTTAATGAGGCAGGAGATATAGCTAATTCAACCTCTCGGCTCTCTACCAATATCCCGTGGGGCCCCTTACAGGTTGATCTATGTGTGCTGGCCCTTGGGGCCCATGACTATTGGGATTATCAGGACTTCTTTGTGCCACAACAAAAGCCCCCCAATCCTGTCTCACAGCCGGTTTGGCTCCCAGGATGTGGATCTCAAATGAAAAGGTCCCTCTTACAAACGGTCCCTATATATATATGCCCCAGGGGACATCGAGACCTCTCTCTTAACACAAAGTGTGGTTTCTCTTCTGATTATTACTGCACCTCCTGGGGTTGCGAGACCTCTGGAGACACTTATTGGAAGCCCTCTTCCACCTGGGATTATATTATCCTAAAGAGAAAAAAATCCTCCCAGATACAACCTTGGTACTGAGCCCCTCCCCCTCAAAGGGGAATGTAAAGATCAATGGTGCAATCCTCTTTCCATCGTCTTCACTGACGCTGGAAAAAGGGCCTCCTGGGACAATTCCAGAGGTTATGAATGGGGATTGAGACTCTATATGTCAGGGCGTGACATCGGTCTCACATTTAAAATTAAGCTCATAAAGACACTTCCACAGGGGCCTTCAGTAGCTGTTGGACCTAACACAGCCTTATGCCCTGGCCCAGACAGCGCCCCGGTTGGGCCTCCTAAACCACCAGCTGCCCCGGGGTTGACCTCAGTCCCTTCTGCTACCACCCTGTTTCGACCCACCCTTCCTATGGGCCCCCCCTCATCCGCTAATGTTATTCTCAAGTTGGTCAATGCCTCTGTTGAGACCCTAAGACTCAACAACCAGACAGAATATACAGAATGCTGGGTCTGCTGTTCCCCTTGCCCTCCCTTCTACAAGGGGGTGGCTATTCTTGGTGACCCCCTCTACACCAATGATACCAACCTGTTGAGATGGAGCAACACCGGGAGTCATGGATTAACCCTTTCCCAGGTCTCCGGATTGGGTCTCTGTTTATTGTCCCCCAAAATGGTCCCTCCTTATCAGTTAAAGGAGATTTGCAATCAGACAATTACAGTTAATACCACTTTTCAATATATCCAGGCACCCAATAATACCTACTTTATTTGCTCCACAGGACTTGCTTCTTATGTAGTTTCTGCTTCTCTATTGATATATAGGGATTATTGTGTTTTAGTTATTCTTCTTCCAAAGATCACCTTACATCATGCAGAAGAGCTGCTTACGTTTTGGGAGCGGGGTACAATTCGCTCAAAAAGAGAGCCCATTACAGCTATTACATTGGCCGTTCTTTTGGGCCTGGCTGGTGCAGGGGCAGGAACAGGCATAGCTTCCTTAGTTACTTCCACCCAACAGTATAACCAACTTTCTACAGCTATTGATAATGACATTCGTGAGTTACAACAAGGGTTAAAATACCTTAAAGACTCTGTAGAGTCCCTGTCAGAGGTGGTTTTACAAAACAGAAGGCGACTAGACCTCATCTTTTTACAAGAAGGTGGCCTATGTGCCGCACTTAAGGAAGAATGCTGCTTTTATGCAGACAAAACAGGGCTAGTTGAGGACAGCATTGAAAAAATAAAACAGAGCCTAGAAGAAAGAAAGAAAAAGAGAGAACAGAGTGAAGCTTGGTATCAAAACTGGTTTTCTACCTCCCCCTGGCTTTCTACATTGCTTCCTAGCCTCCTGGGACCCTTTGTGGGCCTTTTATTGCTTTGTGCGTTTGGCCCTTGGGCCTTTAACAGACTAACTAATTTTGTTAAGTCACAGATTGATTCTGCTCTCCGCAAGACTGTTGCTGTTCATTACCATCACCTTAGTGCTCAAGAATCCACCGAGGATCTCCCCCCTGGTCCCTCACCCAGTGGCCTACAGTTCTCAGTCCTGGCAAAAGAAATAGAGATCCCCTGGTACCGCAGGTTGTTGAAGCGCTCCTAAGGTGGCTCTCTGAGACTCCCAACGACCCCTTTGAGGCCATAAGCTGTGGGACCAATCAATGACAGGCAACTCATCGCCACCCCCTGGTCTGTGATGCCAGCAATGGGTGCCACTCACATAGCCTAAGACAGGAGCCTCACCAACTGCTGTGATGGTCATCCGATGACGGGAATATTGTGAGTCCATTGTCTGGGTTGCCCATCATGACCTCGGGAAGAGGGCCATCTCATTACAACTTGAGGCCTAAGGCATGAGACCTAAGACAGGTGGCCCACCGACCTCATTTTTACTAAATATAGAAGGGGGAGATGTTGGGAGCTGAAGCAGAGCTGAAGTCTTCATGCTGCTCCTGGGAACCTAACCCCACCAAGCTTGGCACAGCCTTGTGGTACCTTCTGAGAACTGGTCACAATTGTTTGAAGATTAATTGTTCCCCATGCTCTGGGAACTGGCCGTTCGGAAGATCGATGAGCCAGAGCGACCAGAAACCACAAGCTCCCTGCTTCCCATTCCTCCCTTTGCCTCATTCCCACCCCTCCCTTTGCCTCACTTCTGCTTTAAAAACAGCCTATGTTTCAAGAATAAATGAGACCTTGACAAGATTTTGCTTTGTCTTGCTCCTCTTTTTCACCCGTTTTTCTTTCAGGCTTGGTCCCCCTCGACCCCACGAATAACGAGGTCCTGCAGGGCAGGACAGAGATCCCTTAGTTTCCTGTTGTGAGCATTCGTAGTTTATGGTCCGGATGGTAATACATGAGACCTGGTTCATTCCTCATATCCACCTAGAAGCCCTGGACGTTCTTAGAGTCCAGTGAGTTTTAAAAGAAACTGCATATTAATCTTTGGGTGTTTAATCATTGGTATTTCTGAATATTTGCCTTTTGGATTTTATAAGGTATGGACCATTCCTTTTAAATAATTATAAACTATAAAATCTGAAAGATAAGCAGACATAGTAAGGAAATTTATGGTCTAGGAGGGTAAGGTAGGAGGGAGACCAAAATCCTGCAGAAATTATTCTTCTTTTACAAAGTTCCATATTGATTAACATTGACTGACATAACATAAGTGAAATAAAGTCTTAGCACATCCTGTGATCTAGTTTCAAAATCTTTTAGTTCCATTACAAGTATTTAAAGTTGTTGTTTACATTTTCAGTAGATGCTAATGTTATAAAGCATTTTCATGATTGTTTTTGTAGTGCCAAAGATGGTAACATTTTGTCAGCATGGCTTGTTTGCAACTCCTGGTGCATTTGTTTCCAATCCTCCGGACAACAGCCTGGCCTTCATCTTAGCAGATGCTGGGTATGATGTGTGGATGGGAAGCAGCAGAGGAAGTATCTGGGCAAAGAAACACATGACTCTAAGCCCAGATTCAAAAAAATTCTGGGATTTTAGGTAGGGGACAATTCCATGTGATTTCTACTTTTGTCTTTAAAAAATGTCAAATATTTAATGGTTAAATAATTTTGTGGAACAGGGTAAAAGCATTTTACTTAAGAGTGATTTTAGAAGATTAACTTGGGTAACATAGTTTGGGACTTTGTATTACTCCTAGAGCATAATAATTATAATAAAATTATCATTATAGCCTATTTTCTACTCTCGAAATACTAATTACTCTTCTAACCAATCCATATATTTTAAAATTTAAACTTATTTATTTATTTAGTGTGTGTGTGTGTGTGTGTAAATGCTTCAGTGTATGTTTGAGGTCAGTTAACAACTTAAGGGAACCGGTTACCTCCTTTATCCATGTTTGTCCTGGGAATGAAACTCACGGCAAAAGGCCTGGTAACAAGTGCCTTTGCTCACTGGGTCTTCTCACAGAACTCACCCACGTCTGTATAAAATTGTTTCATTGAAGTAAATTTGACATATTTAAAACAATGACTTTGTAAATGTAGACATTTACATACAGCCGTCCTCTTTTACTCTTTACTTTAAGCATTTATTCTGATTTGTGTATGTGTATACATACTTGTGTGTATGAAATATATGTATATTCATGTGCATGTGTTTAGTGAGGATCAGAGCACAAATTCAAGTGCCATTCCTTAGAAACACTGTGTCTGTCTGGCTTGGGAATCTCTAAGTAGGGTAGGCTGTGTGGTCAGAAAAACTGCATATTTTTGCACATGCATTGCTGGGATTTCAGGTGAGCACCAGCATAACTTTTTTTGTTTTGGTTTTTGTTTTTTCATTTTTTAAAGGTGGATCCGTGGGATCAAACTCACTTCTCAAGTATTTTCCAATGACCTGCCTCCTCTGCTGATACTGTTTTTGTTGTTGTTGTTGTTTGTTTGTTTTTTGTTTTGTTGTTTTGTTTTTGAAGGAAGACTGACAGGCAATGGAAGGGAGACAGTTAATATTACATGAGATTACTTTGTGTCACAGAGTAATAGAATATTATCTCATCAATTTGTTTAATCAACTTCCTTTATGTATTCATCTTTGTATCGTTAGCAATCTCTTTCGCTGGCTGGCGGGCTGTCTGGCTGTCTGGCTGTCTCTCTGCCTCTCTTCCCCAGAGGGAGCTTGGGGGAGATTTCCAATATCCCAATTTTAAATCATATAATGTTCATGTGGAAAACCTAGAATTTTTAGAAATTTGGCTCTCAAGCAAAAGTGATCTGAATTAAGTTTAACAATTCATTTGCTGTGGTTCTAGTGATTCTAGCTTAATTCTGTGCAATGTGTATAGTTATGGACAAATGTCATAGGAAACTTGTGATCTCAGAGTGATCATAAGGTGGTAACATAGTGAACATGTGGGTAGTAATTGATAATTGCCTCCACTTTGTGAACCATGTCTCCCTTTATACAGATCACATAGAGATATCATTTAAAACAGAAATGAATTATTACTTGGTTAGTAACTAAATCACCTTTTCTCCATTCTGTTTTCTTGCAGTTTTGATCAAATGATAGCTTATGACCTTCCAGCCACCATTAATTTCATTCTGGAGAAAACAGGACAAAAGCAGATTTACTTTATTGGCCATTCTCAAGGAACCCTTATTGGTATGTGACAAAAGAATAATGCTGAAATTGTAACCTGAAGAACACAAATATATACATATAATTTACACTTCTCTGTTAAGCACAGAGAAGCTCTGACAGATGATAACAACTGTAGCCTGCTGTAAAACGTCAAATGTTGAAATCATAGTCTCTAACACATAAAATATTTAAATGAAGTACATATGTGAGGTGCTCCTAGGCTTCTCTATACCTAGAACTTTTGAGACTAATAACTAACTCTGTGTGTGTGTGTGTGTGTTCTTTCTCAAATGGCATTGTACATATTGAAAATTGGAGTGTCCATTTTTCTTAGAAAATGCTTTATGAATCTGTCTCCACTCCTTTAGTCAGCTCTCACACAGTTTTGATTGATATTGTTTGGGCTTGTACAAAGTATATATTTTCAAAGAACAAATGTGACCATGAATAGATAGTTCCAACTCCCTGTTAAGGAAAATATTTGTAACTAATACATTCATTTGTTCAACTTATAATGTGACAGACAGAATGACTGTAGATAGATAAGTAGATAGATTTGTATATAGGTGTGCACCTGCATGAGTGAGCTGGATATGCTACATAAAGGTCATGTGAAGGTAGATCATTAAAAATCTAGAGATCATTAAAATCAGTGTGTGACATTTTGGGTAGGTGTATCTTCCAAGAGTCAGGGAAGATTTTATTTTTGTAAAGAGCTGATCTGATCCTTAATTACAGTCAGTCTCAAATATGTGAGCTAGCAGTCAACAAAACTCAAAGGCCCTCTATAAGTCTTTAATAAGTATAAATGAGTTTCACATTGGGGAGAAGACAAAACAAAATAAACAAGATGGAATTGTCCAGAGCAGAAAATGCCAAAGTAATAGAATTCCAGAATATATTAGAAATCTCGTAAAGGGAAGAATATCTTTCTTCTTCCTGAGTGATTTTTCCTAATAGTAAATCATAAAGAGAGTCAGTCACAGTAAGTGGGAAGAGGAGAAGCAAACTTAATGGAACTTAAACAGTTTAACATCTTAGCACTCTGAGGAGTAAACTAAGGGAAATCTTCAGGACCAAGTTCAAATATCTGGCAAAGAAGAGACATAATCTCTGTGAAACAGCCTAAGCCTGCAGAAAATATTAAGAAGGAGGGAACAGCAAATATTATATATTATATATATAATGTATATATAAAATTATATATACATGTTATATATAAACATTATATATGTTTATATATATATATAATGTCTTTCAGCGAATATAATGTCTTTCAGCGATCGGGGCATTTGCAACAAATCAAGAACTGGCTGAAAAGATTAAACTCAACATTTTCCTGGCTCCGAATTATAGTGTTAAACATATCAAAGGTGCTGGGCACCTTGGATCTTACCTCTCTCCAACAACTATCCAGGTTTGTGATGAACTCAAAGTGGTGATATTCTTACACTTTTCAAAGTTAGATTGCTAAGGAAGAGATCTACACGTACAGTCTAGTGCTCACTCACCCACATCACCTCCCTTGATGGCTACAGTGAGTCTCATCTCAAAGTTGAACAGCCTGTATTTTTCCTGTGCACTTTCTCTAGCATGGATGTAACTTTTTATCTATACTTTTTGTCTTTTATCTAGTTCTTATTAGTTTAAATTTTCATTTTTCAGAAATGTATGTTAATACTGTATCTATATCTTTCCCATCCCTCCCAATATTCTTCCAACTCCTCTGTGCCCCCTTCTCGAATTCATTACTGTCTCTTTAGTTATTATCATTACGTACATATATACATGTTGCATAAAATATATAGTGGGCATCCACGCTAACACTGGTTAGCACCAGCAGATGGCCTTGGTCTGTTTCCAGCCTGGCGGACAGGCCAACACCACAGTCTTTCCTTTTAGCCAGGGTTCTCTCTTCCTGTCTCACTAAATTCCCGTTGTTGGCTATTGCCATGCACGCTCCATGCTTCCACAATCCCATGGCTGGCTGAGATTCACCCTTGCACACTATGCTCTTCCGCCGTACCTTTTTCTGGAACCCAGCTGAGCTGTGTCATGAAGGGAAACACCACACAATCTTAGTTTAGAATCAACAGGTAACACAATTGCTGGGCACAGAATCTAGCATCCTAATTTTACAAATTATTCTATATTAGAAATCCTCCGGTGAAATCCACTCAAAACAACAGCCTCTGGTTTCCTACATTCTGTCTGTCTCTCTCACTCTTGCCATCCAAAAACCACCATTCCTCTCTCCTCCTCTTCTCTTCCTCTTTCTGACCCAGAAGTTCCACCTACTCGCCCAGTGATTGGTCCCGCATAATGTTTATTTATTAGAGGAAGGTCCTGCCATATATACATACCTACTAAATCCATTCAGTGTTGCTTACATGTATGTACACATGTTTAGGGATGATCACATTGTATAGGATAATCTTTTGACATGTTTCCTTATGTAGTTTATCTTATCGAATATTTCACTTTCAAATTTCCTGTCACTGTCTTCCTAAAACCTGCACACTAAATTTCATTAATTGTATGTTTTCCTTTATGCTTGTCATTGCTTTGCCTGTGTATATACTAAATTTTCTTCATTGTTTTTAATATCATTATTCTTGTTACAAAGCTACTGCCATAATATCGTAGGACCATTAGGGTATGTTTTCATTAAAGATAAAGTCATTGCAAATATCACCCCTCAAGGTGAGGGCAGTTTTCCCTTTTCTCAGCATGGGTTTCATCTTATGACAGCATCAGGATTCCAAGTCTGTCTCTGATATCATTTACCACCATCAAAGTAAGATGGTAAAATTCCTAGACATCCATCACTTAAGTGTTCTTAAACATTTTTCACTGTCAGCTTGATTTAAAGGGCCAACTACAGTTTCAGTGGCATTTACTGAGTGACTGCAGGTACAATTGCACGGTTGTCAATTTTAACCTTTGACTTGTGCCATCAATGGCTCTTTAGAATGAAAAACTTCATTCATGTATTCTTAAATGAAATTTTGTAAATTTCATGTAAATTAAATGAAATTTTTCATTTAATTTTAGGATGATTAATCCATACCTATAAAGGCAGAACAAACAGAACAGTTGTGAATTTGTGGACAGGCTGAGCCACATACACAGTGCCAGGCAGGCCTAGGACACATAGCAAAAATCTCTCAAATAAACATCAGACAAAACAAGAAAAACAGAGATAGAGATATTAAATGCCGTGTATTTGTCATATTTTCTTTTTTTATAATAAAAATTTAAATCTGTGATTGGGGATATCATTAACATTAGAAGCAACTACTTTCTTTTCTTCAGTTGTAACTCTCCTGGCCTTTTAGGATTCTGAGAAGGCTAGTTGGGCATTTTATGCTGTGAACATTTGCATAGTATTCCTGGATGGCAGGTATTCTGAATCACCTACATTTGTTCTACTTCAGAAGTTAAACCAGGATTGCAATTTACATCAAGCATAAAAGTAAAATGAAACAGAACCAATAACTTGTTCATTTTCTCTGTTACCCATCTTCCCAAACCAGAGAGTATAACTCCACTTAGGGTTTTGTTTAAAATGGTTTCTGTTGTTTGTTACATCTCAAATGGTGTTTTTGTGTGTGTGTGTGTGTGTGTGTGTGTGTGGGTGTGTGTGTGTGTGTGTGTTACTGTACAATGTAAATCACTCCACACAATGATGGGTTTGACCAGCTGTCCTTCATGCTCTTGTAGATTCATTATCTTTGATATGTAGATTATGTTTTATATAGTGCAGACTTCTCCTTTTCACTAATCATTTGACCACATCACAGGTGTTTGCAATGTATTGATTGTCCTCAACCCATTATCCTCCCACGGCCAGTCCCCTGTCTCAGAACTACACATACTTTCCAATTCAGCCCCCTTCTACTTTCATATCTGGTTTTTCGTTTGTTTGTTTGTTTTGTTGTTGTTGTTTGTTTTTTGTTGTTCTTTGGGTTTTTTGCATTGTTTTTGCTTTGGTTTTGTTGTTTGTGATTCACAGCCTCATTGGGTTTCTTGTATGAACATGAGAAGGGAGTGTGTAGAGAAGGACAAATCACCTATAAAGAGAATGACACCCATTCTTATGACCATAGATTTTATTTTTTAAACTGACTTTTTATGTTGGTAGTCTACTATAGAATAAATGTTCATAGAGGTTGTAGCAAGAGAAATGTTGTATTATACAGTTAGATACGACGTACTTAGTCTGTGAACTTTCCCCACGTGGATGGTTTGCACAGTCAGACGATGTTAACATTTATTGTTAGCTGTCAATGAGATAAGGTGGGCAGATGTTGCTGTATGCTTTCCCTAGATCTACTGAGACCATGTATTATTTCTTTCATAATCTGTTAACAGGAGAATTGCCAATTTTCTGAGAATTAAACTGACTTTCATTCCAGAGACAAACCTCACTTTTTTTCTGAATTTACATCCTTTCTATAAATCATTTTCTATTTTTGCCAAGTAGGCAGAACAGTTGGGTTCACATTTACTATTTTAACATTTCATTTATTCTCTATTTTAATTTATTTAATTTACTTTTTGAGACACAGTTCAATGTATCTTACGCTGGCCGTGAACTTGCCGTGTAGTTCAGGAAAGCCTTGAACTGTTCTTGATTCTCCTTCCTGTACTTCTGCAGTGGTATTTTAGGTATTTATTACTATGTATGTTTTATACAGTACTAAGCAAAAATAAAGCCAACAACAACAACAAAAACAAAGCAAAACATCTGAACTGCACAGCCAGCTACCATCTTTATTTCTGGATAAATATTGATTGTGTTTTCTTCTCATATGATCTCTTTCTATGTTTAGTGTTAGAGAAACGCTGGCCTCATAAATGGAGTAGAGAAGTATTCTGTTACTCCATTTTTTTTATAAGATAAATGTCTGATCTAGCTTGCCTGTAAAATCATGTGGCTCTGAGATTTTCCTAGAAGGAAGCACAATTATAATATATTTTTTCAAACAGAGACAGAACTACTTAGATTATCCATTTTTAAATTAGTAGAGATACAATTTACCTAAACTCCATGGCCCTATTTTATTTGTGTCACTGGCTTTATTACCACAAAGTATCCCCATATTATTCTATTAATAAATAAAAAATGCCAGAATTTAAGGTTTAGAGAAGTCTAATTTTACCCTCTAGGCTAGTTACAGTCTAATGACTACTAAAACATTTCATTCCTGTGCTGCTTGGAGACAGCCTCCTTGCAGACCTTTGAGCACTCCTGCATCTTTCCAGTTGTTCATTGCCTGGCCTTGAGTTTGTTTCCTCAACTAGATGTGCAGTTCATAGTAAGCTGAAAGTCAGGTTAGATTCTCTATAGATCTTTGAATTTCAACTCCTTCTCTTTGATGGAAACCTTAGCTGCCTTGGACTTTTCCACATCTCATTTGTTTATAAAGATTACAAAGCTGGGAATTATCTTTAGGCAACAGATGTGCAATGTGACACTCAGCTGGTTAGAGTCATGCTTTTCATGATATGCTCTCTCACAGCGTAATATGCAGTGTTCAAGAACTCTTGTTCTGTATGTATTTGGTGTGTCTGTTTCAGTTAACACTATCTGATATCATTTCTAAATGAAGATGACACTGCCTCCTTCCTCCAGCATCTTGAATCCCCTGTGTGTCTATTAAAGCTGTTGATCTTAGTCATTACATCTAGATGGAATCATGTGCTTTGGGGTCCTCTGTCTTGGCTATCTCAGTTGGTGTAAATGTGTTAGTTCATCTATGGTGCAGCATGACAGGAATCTCTTCTGTGGAAGAAGAATAATCTGTTGTGTAAATGTAACACATTCACTTAATCTGTGTAGCACTACTGACAGAGTTTTCTGTCTTATTTTTCTGGTTTGCTCATTTGCAAGTTTTTGTGTGGTCAAAAACTTTGATGTTTTCATTTTATGCTAAGCATACTTCCAAATATAGCCACTTCTATACAGTGTTTATTTAGGTTAACAAGTCCACCAGTCATTAACCTTGAGTACACACACACACCACACACACACACACACACACACACACACACACACACTAAAGAAACAGAAAGATTGCTGTCACCCCACAGTGTTCATGATTCTCAGAAGTTTTTGTTCAATGTGATCTGATTCAAAATAATCCTACCATATCTTGGGGTGTTTTTTTCTCAAATTATGTACTGAATGCCATATTCAGTGAACTAAGCCAATCCACACTTCAGTAAGACACAATAGTTTTGTCTTATGTCTCACTCCCTATAAACATCATGCTTCTATCAGACAAAACACTTTCTCACACTAAGAGCTGCTCTTCACACTGGTCTATTTCAGCTCCTTTTTGGTGAAAAAGAATTTTTACCTACTGTAGTTTCAAGTGAGCTGGGCAGACATATATACGATATTAACTTGATCAATGCTGGATGTGCTGCTATGATAGGATCAATGGGTGGGTATTCTCCAGAGCAGTTAAATATGGTAGGTGTTGCTTCCTTTCAAATTCATTGTGCGTGCGTGTGTGTGTGCGTGTGTGTGCGCGCGCGTGCACGCGCACGCACACACGCTGTGGAGATAACAATTCTATCTGGTACATCAAACTTTAATTCATTTAGTATGGTACATAGTAAAATCAAGGTGTGCTTTGCATACAATTCCAAGTTCTCAGCCTGAGAACACAGAAGATCTGTTGTCCGCCAATTATGAATGAATCAGGTATGGGTATCAGGTATGGATGAGTTCCATCTTTTCTTCTACTCATTTCAGTTGAATATATCTGCTGTCATTCATTAAGTAACTGATCACCCAATTCTGCACTTGTGATCCAGAATTAAGGATAGCTCCACATAAACTACCACATAGTATATGAATCATTAACAAAAAGAAATTCTTTAATACATGAAAAGCAAATGAACCAGCTTAGGTTTTGTTAATATGTAAGCTTTGCTAAATCTTTTAGCCTCACAGAGAACCACATCCTTCAAACTACTTAACATCAAAATATACAAAATATATATGTAATGTTAAAAAGATTAGAGTCAACTCTTGAAACAAGCTCACACCAAACTGTTGGTGTGAGTTCTATTTCTACTTAATGAAAGACAGTGGTGAGCCCTGAAATCATATGTGAGTAACATTTTATGGCTTGAGAAGGTTGTATTTATATATTTAGGAATATGTAAAATAAATTAAAGAAAAAGATTTCATAGTTCACAAATTTTACTGAGAGCAAAGGAATATAGGTGGTAGGGTTGGAGGGCAGAGAAAGGGAAAATGATGTAATTGTACTTTTGTTTCAAAAAATTAAAAATGAAAATCTTTCCTATTGAAACAAGAATATTTAGATTCCTTACTACAGCCAAAATCCAGACTTTCATTATAAACTGACTGGACATGCATAGCTTTTATCTTTTATTTTGTTTGCATGAGTGTTTTACTTGTATGTATGTTTGTTCACATCCTGATGCACATAGAGGTCATTGAATACGCATGAACTGGAGCTATAGGTGATTGTGAGCTACCATATGGGTTCTGGGGATTGAATGTGGGTTCTTTGCAAGAACCACTGTTTTTTTTTTCTATATGTAATATAGCCCCACACTTTTGAAAGATTTATTTCTGTGGAAGGAAATTAAATTCTGTCAAATGTATGCTGTGTCTGACTCTCTCCTAGAGCCGCATTGATGTATATGAAAAGCTCAATCTAGCAGGAAAGTAAACATTCTTATGCATTATGTTCAGGTATGTCATATATGATATATATCTTTCATTCTTTCTTTTTTCTTTCTTTCTTTCTGATTTTAGAGATTCCCCTATGTTTTTAAGTTTTAGAAAGGCTTCCCCTGTTGTCTTTGCAGTGAGGGTATTCCATCCAAATTGATAGATTATGGAGAATTTATTGGATCATAGAACCTTTGCAGAAAACTGTGATAAAAGCAGAATGGTCACATCATTTTATCCTCAGAGAAAAGGGCTTTTTATTCCAGTCAGCAAATATATATAATATACTTATTATATATATTTATATACCAATTATCAATAATTTTAGTAATTAATTTCACAGACTGATGCAAGATTAGAATTGTAGGTACCCTTGAGGTCTATGAATAAACTGTGATAGTTTTTATATGTACTTAGATATCATGATGTGACTGGACTAATATCATTTGACAAGATGTTAGCTGGTACCTATATAGGACACAAAACATCTTACAAGGTTCTTTTGCTTTGTTTTGTTTTGTTTTTAATTCTATTCAAACATATACCACTTAAATTATATACATGACTGTGACTATTACAGATCCTGTGTCTTTACTGGTATGGAAAATTTTATTCTCTTATCCATTATTAATAAGTCAGACTATGTCACATCCTAAGATATGCTGCTTTATATTTCTTTGTTGATAAAATTCAGTTCAGTATTCCACAACTCTCTTAACATTTGCTTCTGTTATTTACTTCTGATCATTATAATTTCTTAAGTTTTTCTATTTTTAGATACAAAGAATATTCAATTTAACTCTATCTTAATATTTTTTTAAAATTGTGTTGTATAATATTAAAGAACAATTATGTAAATGAAATTATACATAAAATGTACAAATTTTATTACATAAAATATTAATACAAAGAGCAACCAAATCACTCTGAAGTATATTCTGAATTCATTTGAATTATAGAGTAATAAAGTAACTTTGCAAGTTCTAATTTGAGATTTTACATTTTATCTTCTTATAAGCATTTATTTAGATTGTTATAATTAAACACATTTGTTAATTAAAAATAAATATAAGCTGAAATTTAACACACATTACTAAAACTAAATATAGCATAAAATGATATATTACTTTGCCTAAATAACTAAGCTTTTACCATTCATAGATGATATTTTCTCAGTTCCTTACTGACTTTTCTTCATGTGAAGTACATATTAATTATTAAAATGGTCATAAAGTATGTTTTGTTTGAGCTGTTATAAAAATAAATTTATATTTTCAAGGTCCTTTATATACTTATTCATATGTTATGTAATTCTCTATGACTTTAATTTAGTAGCCATTGATCAGACAATACATATCATTAAGATAAAAAATATATTGGGTTTATCTGGGTCAAAGTGTCATTAGTTTAGAAATGGGCAATAGAACTCAATAAATGTTGGTTCTATCATAATCTAAGTCTTTGAAAGTAATGGTATCTTTTCTCTGTTTTTAAGGCAATTAGAAGTGGTATACTTCAGGCTTATGATTATGAAAGTCCATCTCTGAATATGCAACATTACAATCAGGTAAGTCTCTTTTTTCAGATTTAATGATCTGACCCTTAGAAAAGGTACATAGTCTAAGAAATCTAACGCAAGTCCTCGTTTTTAAAACAAGGCTTTGGGATATTTCATTTTTCTTAGGAAGAAGGACTGCACAGAACTTTGGGAGGAATCAAATGAATAACATTGTCTTTTGGATGATGACACTGTGACAATGTTCTGTCTAACACATCATTTGAATCTCTCAAAATTATGTGGGATTTATCAGACACTTATTGATATAGTCATTTTACATGTAGATATACAGGTTTAGAGAAATTGGAACTGGTATGATTTCAAGGTTGGATGACAGACCACTGCAATAAGGGTGTGGTGGCTCATAGCAGTAACCTCAGGATTAAGGATACTGAGAGGGGAGGATTCTGGCAAGAAAGCAGCATAGACTACAGAAAGTAGCTGTGACAAAACTAAAGTAAGCAAATATATAAAAATAAGATTAATTTTTACCTGAAAAAGGCTGAGATCAATGATTTCTGCAGATATAGTAAGTGTGTCATTAGAATTATCCTATCACAGATGAGAATAAGCCATGAAGAGCTTGCTATTTTTGTTAAAGTTTTGTTAAATTTTTGTTTTTTTTTTTGTTAATGCCTTGCTGTTTGTCATTTTCCATCAGCCCACTCCTCCAGTGTACAATGTGGAAGACATGAAGGTTCCAGTTGCCATGTTTACTGGTTTAAAAGATTTTTTGTCTGACCCAGAAGATGTTGAAATTTTGAAATCCAAAATCCTCAACCTCATATACCTTAAGACTATTCCTGACTATAGTCATTTTGATTTTATTCTGGAATTACAAGCTAGGAAAGATGTTTCTGAGGAAATTTTAACAATTCTTAGGAAATATGATGATGACGTTCAGCTTTAGCTTTTTGCATGTTTTTAAACTGTTCTGATAGTCTCTTGTTTTTATAAGTGTAAATATTTTCCTGCTTGGCATTTTATCTCCTTAATTATCATTGGTTTTTTAGACTGCTGTTTCATTAGTTGAATCATTTGTTTTAGTTAAAATTATGACCATCAAGAGAATGTGTTATTTTGTGACTGTTTTTTAATTAATCTAAATTTATTTTTGCCATGATTGCTCTTGAAGAAAAGACCTACTTTTAATTTGCACTAATGGAACCCTAAACCTTAAATCCTAAAGGAAGAGACCAGGCCCATACTGTGATATCAGATATGATGCTGTCTGAGAACAGATCATAACACATTTCATACATTAGAACCAAGGCTCTAGAAGGACAGTCAATCTTGCTGCTTAGATTCCACATTGCAAACCTCCCCTGTCACACTACCTGTGTGGACCAGGCACTGTTTGAATAAGTCACTTATGTCAGTATTCTCTGGCTTGAGAGGAAGAAGAAATATGCAAAATGATCTGAATTATTAAAAATAATTCTCAGGATTGATCATTCATTGAAGCCCCTGAATAATATGGTATTTTGAATTCTCCTTGCAACACAAATTGAACACAAATTAAAACACACAAGTTCAATTTTATTATTAAATTTTAATCTATTTAGATTTTTTTTACATGATCATTTACATGATCATAAAGATGTGTGTTTGTGATTGTGTGTGTGAACATGTACATGTGTGTTGTTACTTCTATTCCACGTTTCTGCAGGACTTTTACTTGATTAAATATTGGACTTTTGCCATCTATTGATGTTCACATGATTACTGTCTTTGGTCCATTTATAGGATCGTGTATTACATTTAGTGGCTTGGAATATGTTAAACCACCCCTATAATATTTCTGGAATAAAGCCAACTTATTAATGATAAGTGGTTTTCTGTTTCTTAAAAGTATTTTTTTATTCTTCTTTAATACATTACAAAATGACTGCAGTTTCCACTCCCTCAACCCCTTCCAGTTCCCTGCTCCCATCTCCCTTCTCTCCCAGTTCTACTTCTTTTCTATTTTCCTTCATAAATGCACAGGCCTCCCAGGGCCTGTAAGACTGGGCACAAAAATCATCCTGAGGCAACCCAGACCCAGAAAGACAAACATGGTTTGTAGTTACTTATAAGTAGATATTATATCTACTTATATCTACTTATAAGTAATAAAGCTAATAATAATAATAAGAAGAAGAAGAAGAAGAAGAAGAAGAAGAAGAATTAGGTAAAGAAAAATCATGTTATAATCAACAGACCCAGAGAGACTAAGTAACAAAAAAGGGGTCAAAAGGGCATAGATAGATCTTCTTGAGAAGGGGAAATATAATGAATTTGGTGAGTGGACTTGGGGCAGGTGGAAATGAGAAGAAGGATCAGAGGAGGAGGAGGATGGAGGGATACAGCACTGGGAGAGACAACTAAAATTGGAGGCATCTGAGGAGACGAGGTAGAAACTTAGTGCAGTGGGAATCTACTGGATTCTACAAGGATGTTCTTAGCAAAGATTCCTGTCACTGGGGGATATGGAGCCAGATCCTGCCACCTTCTGTAACCAGTCAAGCCTTTTCCAGTGATGGCACTGGGATTTGAAGCCAGCCACAAAACCTTCAACTTTTAATCTGTCCTTGGCAGATGCCATGCTGGAAGGAGCTGCAGTTGGCAACTAAATTTTCTGTATATGGCCCATCAGTTTATGTGGCTGCAATTTGATATACTCTGGGAAGGCATGGCCCCAGAAACTGTGTCCCAGGATTGCTTCTTGATGCTGGTGTGCCTGTCATTGTTGTATTCCTCATTTTTTGATATGGTATGACATGGTGCCTGTAGTCTCTTAAGATTGATTCCTGGGTATTACCCCTACCTTATTGGGTAAAATTTCCTGTAGATCAAAATAAACTTTTATGAACTAGTGCTGTTTAGATGAATTCATGATTTTATAGAATTCCTAATTTGATTCAAATAATTTTAGGAAGTTAGTGTAGTTGATAGAAAATTTAAGAGATAATTTAAGTTGTTTTTCCAGAAAGATATAATAAAGTTGAAATCAAGAACACATTGTGCTCTGTCCTCATAGTATAGTCTATAAAGGCTGCGTAAAAAGAAATACAATAAGCTTTTCTGTGCTACATGCATGTAAAAGCAAAAGGAAGAAAAATGGGCTTGGGCAGATTAATGATCATCACAAACATTCATTTTAGGTCAGGTCCAGGGATGAGGCCACAGGCATGAACCATGGTAAAGTAAGGCCATGCTAAGAGTGGGTGATTCTATAAAAATAAACTACTAATTTGATCTTGTGAAATGAACTTATAAAATGAAAGATAGATCAACCTACTGCTTTGAGCTCATAATCAACAATTTTGGTTTAACTCACTCTTGTGTAACATTTTATCTATTGTTGAGTGAGGTCATTTTTCTTCTTACATAGAGAACTTTGTCACAGGAGATATAAAAGTGATTAAAGGAAAAAATAAATTTGTTGGAGTTCCTCTTCATCCACCAAATATGTGTACATATGTAAAATTGGTGGAGTCAGCTGGTTGGACTTTCTGTCCACCAAATATGCATATATGTATATGTGTGTATAGGTAAAATGGTTGGATCCTGTTTTGATCCACCTACCAAATGTGTAAATGACTGTCTATCTTTCTGTATGTATGTACATGTGTACATATGTATGTATGTTTGAAATTGGAGTTTGCTTGTTGGAGCCTAGTTTATTTAATTCAGTGTGTGTGTGTATGTGTGTGTGTGTGTGTGTGTGTGTGTGTGAGAGAGAGAGAGAGAGAGAGAGAGAGAGAGAGAGAGAGAGAGAGAG
>JADRCH010013998.1:0-34368 GCA_019843965.1 Rhynchomys soricoides | reverse complement strand
CAGGTTTCCTAGATTCAGGGCATACTCCTTCCCTGGGCTCTTGAGATTTTGTAGCCTTCTGGTATCTAGGGTACCATTTCTCACATTCAGTATCACTGAGCACTGAAGGTCATCTTCAGTCCATCTTAACCCTTCTTTAGTTCTCTCTCTCTCTCTCTCTCTCTCTCTCTCTCTCTCTCTCTCTCTGAACTAAGAATCTGATTTCATAGCATGTTATTTCATTTGACATATATTGTATTTAAAATATTTATATCTATTATCCTTTATAGCTTTAAAATGCATTCTTTGAGAATTTAGAAGAATGATACAAAATTAAATCTAGACAAACTGAAAAACAGGTTTCTAGGTACATGACTTGCAGGGAGATGGATTACTCTCCATGTGGAAATCATTTAAACCTTTTTCCTTTTCATTACACAAAGATCATCATTGACTGATAGGTTTTTAAATCCCTTATGTTTTTAAGACAGTTGGTATGGATTTATACTCCTATGGAATTTAGTTCCCAATAGCATGTAAAGGGAATGGAAATTTATTATACAGAAAAGACACTGGGCAGTCACAAATGTTCTCCACTAATGACTTTCTTGCAGTGTTCTATTGATAAAAGTATTTTAAAGGTGTCAAGACATTACTCTATAGTCATCAGACTTTGTTTGCCATGGATTTATCTCAAGATGGATTAGGAAAAATAACAATTAAACCTTGAGGAAGGCTGCTTTAGTTTTGTTTCACAACCATAGATGATTATATCCTGCTGAGCAGTTTCTGTGGGGAAAAAAAAGTTGGATCCATTCTTGATTTTGTGCTGCCAAACTGTATTAATTGAATGTAGATTCCCAAAAGGCTAGACATGACCACTGGCTCTTTTAGCACAACCTAAAATGAACCGCATCATGATGCTATTAGAGTTGGAGAAGGGACTGAAGGAGCTGAGGGGGGGGTTGCAGCCCCATGGTGTGAGCAACAGTGTCAACTGGCCAGAACCTCAGGGCTCCCGGAGAATGGACCACCAACCAAAGAATACACATGGAGGGACCCATGGTGCTAGCCACATATGTGGCAGAGGATGGCCTTGTTGGCCATCAGTGGGAGGAGAGGACCTTGGGCCTGATCATGTTAGATACTCCAGTGTAGGGGAATGCCAGGGAAGGAAGGCAGGAGTGGGTGGGTGGCTGGGGGAGCACTCTCATAGAGGCAGGGGAAGGGGAATAGAATAGGGGGTATCCAAAGCGGAAAACATTTGAAATATACATATGTAAAGTAAATATCCAAAAAAATAAAAATTAAAAACAAAGTAAAACAAAACAAAACAAAACAAAAAACATTAAGCAAAGCTATTGCCAGTTTAAGCATGAAACAAAGTGGAGGAATAAAATCAAACCTGCCAATTAAAAAAAAATCCTGTAAAGTCAAACACTGAATCATTCATCAAGATTAAGACTCATCCTTGCATTTGGAGATAGGTGACATGGACATAGAAATTTCATCTAAATATGCAGGTGACTATTACTGCATTTGTCCTTCAGGATGTCTTCTTTATGAGTGGCCTAGCAAACGTCCTCTGAGCTTTTCATAGAAACTTGATATTTTTATTTCAAAAAGATTCAACTCCCAAGTTTCAGTGTTCAGGATAAAGACAAGAATGCAACTGGAAGAAAGACTAGGGAATGTGGGAACCATGGAGCCTAGTGATGCCTGAAAACACATATGAGTTCATTGCTAAGCTCTAGAAAGAGGCTTCTGGCTTGGTATGTGAGTCAGGGAAGAACAAAAGATGGCTCAGCTAGCTGATAGAAACGTTGAACTTTCTACCTCACTCAGAAAATTCTGTAGGCATGTGTGCTTAGACCCTGGTGTGCTGTAGGTGCATTGAAGTTTGAGGAGGGGTTTCCTACATCTTTTCTCTATTTCTGTCTTCAGATAAAAGTCTCAGAAAAAATCTGGAAATCAGTTGTCTCCTGAGCTGAAAATCTCCAGTGTGTTCCACTCAAGTGCTATCTCTGTAGATGAGGAAAGGACTAGAATTTACTAGGACAGTACAACGCACTAAAATATACAAGGATTGTGGTTTTTGGTATTATTTTTCTATTGACTTTCTTTATTTTTGAGACTATAATAAAATATATCACTTCCCCCTTCCCTTTCTAACCTCCAAACCAACCCAGACAACTCTGTTTTGTCTTTTTTATATTCAGAGCCTCTATTTCATTAATTAGTTGCTGTTACACACACAGAGGCACGCACACACACGCACACACACACACAGAGTATGTGTGTATTAATTAGGCCATAGAGTTCTGCCAACATGAATAGATTTTTCCTATTATGAATTAATGAATGGGTTGGTTAGATTTGAACTATAAAGATCCAGCTGGCTTGTGTCACTGGCATGTACCTCTTTTACAGATGTATCTATCTTTCCATAGAACCTGGTGAGAATTGATAGGTCTGCTAGTAGCATGAAAGGAATTCTGTGCTCAATCTTTTCCCAGAACTTCAAAGCAAAGGCTAAAACAATATCAAGAGCATTTAAGAGCCTCTGTGTCTTTCTTTCACTGTCTCTCTGTCTCTCTCTGTCTCTGTCTCTCTGTCTCTCTCTCTCCCTCTGTGTGTGTGTGTGTGTGTGTGTGTGTGTGTGTGTCCTACATCTTAATATGTTAAAATGCAAATAAAATTCACCACAAATTTTGGTGGGACCTTTAAAAATAGCCACAAATCTTGGATCTAAGAAAACATCATAAAATACATAGAAAAGTTAAAAAACAATGCAGACAATAGTACAAATAATACTACTGAAATGCTACAAAGAAGAAATACTAGTTTAAACTAACCATGTATAGATTCCCAATTAATATATGTGATAAAAATATACATAAATAATTTATATGTAATATAATATAAATTAAATGGATAAACGGAAACTCATTAGGTCCCTTAAATTATCAGTTTTTGTCTCTGTTCTAGATTCATTTTTAAAAATATATCTGTTCCTGCCTATATCTTGTGACTCCCTTCCCAAAACTCCACAGCATTTGTTGTGTGTGATTAAAAATTTCTAGTTTTTGATCATATTTGTTGTTTTTTATTTTTATCCTTCAATTTTTTGCAAAATTAATTATTTTTCCATTATCCTAGAATTTTAGTTCATTTAGCTATTTCATGATAGGATCAAGTAGACTTATTTGGGTAAACATTTCTCAATTACTAAATATGCTATATGAGAACCTTATCTGGTACAGTTGATACCATGATTGATAGCTTTTGATCTAGTGTTTGAAATGTATATCAATGCTCTAGGTTATTAAAGTAATTTGCATATGTGTTTTAGTCATTTAAATATCATCTTTGGTATTTATATTTTTATGTGACTGAAGGAAAGTAAAAAGCTAAAAAGCAGTGATATCAGAGTCAAGTGGATCACAAGATGGAAAAAAAAGTAATCTCTGGTTCATTTCTCACTGCCCATTTAAGGACATCAGAATAAAACATAAAACACTACTATATATGATACATTTGAGTAGAGAGGAGATGTTACAAAGACCACTCAAAAACAAAAGTAGCAATGAGTTAATTCCATATTAAGACAAAGAATGATATTTTATTTTGTTGGCTGTGGTTGTGGAATAATGGAAGGGACTAATCTCACTCCAACTTCCTTAGAATTGTAGTCCCCTCATAGTTTACAGAACTCACTAAACATACAAACAGGAAAAATTGTCCTAAATAGTTTCTCAATGATGCCTTAAGATATAACCTTTAACTAGCCTACCATGAATGCTCCTCCCCTGACTTCTGCACCATTATCAAATGTCATGAACACAGAGATGTTTTAGGATGACCTTTTACCCCTCATGTCTTCTTTACTGCTGTGTAAATGGATGCATACAGTTCAGTAATGACCACGTATCTGCTTAACACTTTATTGAATTTAACACCTCTATTTCAACATGTATAACCTTACTATTTCCTCTAAATGACAATTTGTATAGCAAAGATATAATTTTAGGTGATATAGTTAGTTATATTATATTGAAATAATATCTTGTACTTAATATTGTTAAAATGTGTATATTTAAAATATTCCAGAATGACCTCAAATGAATTTCAGGTAGATCGGAACTTACAAATTTGACAGGGATACCTTCAGTAGTGATGGAGAAAATACTTTCATTTGTACAAAAAAAGACTTAACTACTTTACCCATTTCTATAGCATCTTAAATTGTACAGAAATATATGAATATGCTTACATAAAGATGCAATATTTTGAACATAGTAAATCACTGGTAAAGAGAAAGAGAACCATATTTTATCATTTAAAATATTTTTATTTCATTAATAACCCAAATATTCCACATTGTGTTTGAACAATGGTATTGGCAACTGCTTTCATGACAGAAGATTTTGTTTATAGTTGCCATGAACTTATTCCTAGGACCACTGAGGTTGCTTATGTTGGACTGATCTAAAGATGGAATAGAGCAAGGGTGTTAGAGTAAGAAGGATATTGGCTTTGCTTTCAACAGAACATTCAGTGATAGCCAACTAGGCAGGCTTTCTGAGCAATTGACCAGCAGGTTTCCTATTGGTTGGCAATTTTGTTACTAAATTTTTAATGTTGATATATGAATTTAAGATTTTAGTACGCATATTTGAGAAAGTTATAGACACTGGTAACTTACTTCTTATTGTTATTTCTGCTTTTGCCTAACCTGGAAAAGATTTCAAAGATATGATACAACATTTGTTTCATTATTTTATAATCTTGGATATCCCAAAGGCTTTAATAACAGACAGTGCCCTTGTTTAATCTTCAAAAGCCTTTTAAAAAAATTGGTGTTTGACTCTTAATTTCTCATGCTCCACTGACATTTTCTATAGTTCACAGGGAAAGGCAATTTTAAAATGAGCTCATCAGACTTTAAAAGACATAAACATCTAAATTATAAAATAAGATTATGATTATTCATCTTCTTGTCATACTTTATAGAACAAAATATAAGTCTTCTCATGAATCTAATAATATAAAGACCTACTGACTGGATAATTAAAAGGACCAATGTTTTCCAAGGGTCTGTCGGTTTATATATTTACAGGGCTCTACAGATGCCCGGCCTCTCGCATAGACACACACTTCCACACCTGCCATTCCTTCATGCCTGTTTCAGACAGATCCATTTGCAGGCTTTCTACCCATGCTAGAAACCCTATCAAAAGCAGACGCCAAAGATATGGTTCCTGATTGCATCTGATTGTACTTTTAATTCTATATTTAGGGGAATATAAAATTGCTAAATATAAATCTATATGTACCACTTCCTATCTGAATGCTATTTGACTACCTGTATAATTTTACCATAAGTCCTAATGCTTCTGTTCATTTTATACTAGCTAACTTATGTTTTGTTACTAATTAATTTATCAGTCTTGGTGTAATACTCCTGCTATGTTTATATTGGTATGGATTGTTAATTACCTTTTATGACCTAAGAAATTTATAGTGGAGCTCATCTTAGGCACTTTTTTATTTCATTAATAACATGAATAATTCAAATTGTGTTTTAGCATCGATATTAGCAGAAGTATTGACAGAATATTTTTTCATAATTGCCATGAGCTTTTACTTAGGAACATTTAGGTTGCTTGTGTTGGACTTAGCTGAAGATGGAATAGAGGAAGGTTATTACAGTGCAAGAAGCTTATTGGCTTTACTTTCAACAAGACATTCATAGTCAACTAGGCAGTCTTTCTGAGGAATTGACTGACATATTTTGTATTTGGCTACTTTGTAGTAATAGTAAGATTTTAGTGTTGATATATGAATTTAAAATTTTAAGATGCATATTTGAGAAAGTTATACACATTAGTCTCTTTCAAGTTGGCATAAGCAGTATGAAATGAGCAATTGATTCAATTGGAGAAATGTAAGCTCCAGCTGGTGGGAAAGGATACAAAGTCAAGAACTCCAGTTACATCAGCTTCAAAGTTATGCAAAATGGCAATGTTCCATGTCACCCAACAATTAATATTTACTCTAGGACTCAGAAATATACCATGGCTATTTAATCTCATGTGTCTTCCTTCACAGACACACGTGACCTAAACTACTTGTGTCTCACTGTATCTGCTGTTCTTCAGAGTTGACAAGAAAAGAAGCAAAAAATCAATTATCACATTCTCCCCTCACTTTTGGAAATTCAAAACTTGATATTTTTGGTAGAAACTAATCTCAGTGGCTATTGAATTACCAAAACATGACAAGGTCAAGTTGAGGTGTGCTACAAAAAAAGCACACTCATGTTAAAAAATCATTTTATGCAAAATTATATAGAATATATAACAATTGATGTAGAAATGATATATTGGATAAAATTGCTTAAATAAATACATAAAATATGTTCCTCAAATATAAATGAAATAAACACAGATGGAGATATGACAAGAAACTTCAATTTCTTTTATGTCCATTTCTTCAATTACTTGTTATCAATACATTTAATTGAAATTTCTCTCTCTCACTTTTGTTCTCATTTCTTTCAGTACTTTTTAATGTGTGTTGATAATAAAATACATTTAGTTTTTTAGCATATATATTTTCAATATTTCACTGACTTAAAATTGATGTTATTATTTTTATTCTCTTAAAATTGTTTTAAATTATACTGGAATACAAAGAACTTTTTCACATAATTGTTAATGAAGAACTGAATGTACCATATGAGAATCATATACATTATTAATATTTTAAATACTTATTTTTATTTTATGTGTTAATATTTTGCCTACATCTTTGTATGTGTGCTGCATGGATTCCTGGTGTTCACTAAGGCCAGAAGAAAGTATTTGGTACCCAGGATCTGGAATTACAGGTGTTTGTAATCCACCATGTGAATGATGGGAGCCAAATTCAGCTCCTCTAGAAGAGTACTTAACTGAGATTTTTTCATGTAGTTGAAATTCATCCATCTGCTACATCACATAAAAAAGAAACATAGACAGATGTTACCTCTTGAAAATGTTCGCATATTGAACCATAGTTATAATTGTTTAAATGAAAAGGAAGAAGTAGCAAATCTGAGAACATTTATCAGGGATTGGGAGAACAGGACCCCTATAGCAATTCTGTTCTGTCTGATTCAGAACAATCAGAGAGAAAAAGGGACCTGCCAATATTAAAACTAGTATTCTTGGGGAGGCAGGAGACATTAGAATGTCTTAAAAGAGGTTTATTTGCATTTTAAAAAGAGCATATTCTTGTTGCTTTGATTTTTTCTGGATAGATGAAAATAATTTCATGATAACAAACTTACTTAACACGGAAATCCTATGTAGTTCTTTTTTAAAAGAAAAATAGAACTAAGATATTCTGCAAATTAGAATGAGTGACATTGTGCTACTTAACTTATCAATGGAACCTCATTGTACTGTTTTCTCTTGTCACATGACTCTCTTCACACCTCATTCTATAGTTCCAGATCAATAAAATAAACTAGCAAAGTGATGTTAGACATTCTTAGCTCCAGTGTCACTCATGCTACATGGTAACCTCTCAGACTTTAGAAGAAAACATAGAAGTCTCTGTTTCATCTACCCATTAAACTCATTATGATTACTTGTGCATATCTGGAAATATAAAATACATTTTAACACTAAATAAAATAATGCCATTTAATGTAGACATTCAAATGAAGTGCAAATGAGCCGAGGATGCACACTTGTCAACCCAACATTCAGAAAGCTGAAGCAGGAGACTTATGAGCTCTGGACCCTGCATATGGCTCTGAAAACACTAAACTTTGTAGTTAGAAAAGTTTAAGTCTTACATATATCAATCTATATTTCTCAGTTGTTATGAGTGGCAACATTATCCTGTATCGCTCACTGCCTTTAGTCACATTTAACTAAGTTAGCCAAAAGCACGGCATTATACCATGCCTGACCCTGGCTGAAGATACATAGGGGGGTTTATTTCATTATTCCATTTTTCTCACAATTCCCCCTGTTCCTATCTCTGTCATACAAAACTTGTGGCATCATTTCTCTTGATAAATAGTCCCACAGAAGCATTGCTGGAGGGTCTTTCATTCCTCATTGGGTTATTTTGAACATATATAAAATTATCCTACAAATTGATAAGCTCTTTTGAGTATGTTAACCTTTGGTTTTAGAAGACAATGTTAATAAATCTTCATAGTATCAAAGATTGTTGATACTGCAATGAATTTGTTTTCTAATTTTCAGTATACATGATGAACTGGTGAATTATCTCTGACATATAATTTCATTCTTTCCAACTTGGTATTTTCTGAAAAATATAAAAATTGTGCTACATATTGAAAATTGCCATTTCTTCCTATTTTACCTAGATCTTAATTGAAGATTAAAGACAAGTTTTTTGAATGTGTACTTATGTAAATATCTCATAAATAATTATGAATATTTAGGATGAAGTCAGTCTGTGATAACTACATTGATAAGGATGTCCATTCTTCATGTTTGATATTTCCCCACGACCACTACCCCTGAGCAGTGTGCTGACAGCTGTGTTTAGATCTGAGCTCATGCAGACATGTTCTCTGGTGCTGCAGCATGGGAGCTCTCTCACTACAACCATGGCAACTTATTTGAAGTAGGACAGTTGCTTTTTGACAAACCTAAAGGGAGGATGAAACCTTTCAGGCTCACTTGGGAATGACTGCATCTGTGATCAAGAGTTACTTTCATCTTTGGCATGTGAACAGGGAATCTTAGAAAGAAACAGAACAAAGCCCATAAGACAAATGAAAACAATTTACAGCACAAAATACAAAGTATTACTTTGAGAATGGGTCAGATTGTTAATATCCATTAATTTCTAAGTCTTTGGTCTTTAATAAAAGTTCCAGTTCCTATGTTCAGAAAGTCTAAAAGTTCAAAATGCACAAAAGTATGACATTCCCCCCTCTTAGACTGCCTTTGCTATGCATAGTATACATGAACAGCCAAAGATATCTGAGGCCAGAGTGTCTTAAAAATATTTCATATAAGATAACCAGATGTACCTTCATACTTCATACTAACATGCCAGAATACTAGGTTTTCTACCAAGAAACACAGGTAGTGATAATTTATAGATGCATAAATGGTGTGTTTTGGCCTTCTTCACATATTTTCATTTATAATCCAGAGTATGTGAACATGAGAAGAATTTTGACATGGCTTACATGTAATATTTCTTATATGCTATTATTTTCCTTGACAAATATTAACTATTGATACAGCATATGAATGTAGAACTAATGTTTGGTGATGTTAGGCATATGTATAAAATCATAGACAAGTCTGTATATAAGAGCTGGGCACAGTCATATAGACATGGTCAAATTCTATTGGAAAAAATCTAACTGTTGGAAAACACTCTTGAGAAAGGTTGATTTTAACAATAAACACAATGAGCCTTGTGGCCCAGTAAAGTCGGGTCTTAGATCTTCTACAGCCTATTTGCAGGAATGAGTGTACATGATCATGGTTACCTAGGAGCTCACTGCGCAGTAAAGCCCCCAATGAGCCAGGGTGATCCCCCTATCTTTACCTCCTGAGTGTGGCATGAGCTGCCATGATCAACTCTACTTGTGTCCTCCAATATTTCTCCACAGATTGTTTTTAAGACAGTTAATTCAGTCAACTATATTTTAAGTTTAACTGGACTCCATATTTTTTAAAAATTCTAAATTAAACTTGAAATATTGATAGTAGAATAGTTACTATAAGTTTCTTTGTAACATGGGATACAATATGTTCAATATTAGCTCAAAATTCTGGGGAAAAAAACAGACAGAAAAGTATTTTTCCAAGCCAGATAAATTTTCTCCATGATGAAGCCAATATCTGATCAGGTTCTTATCAATATATGTGCAAATAGGATAGATCAAAGGCAGAAATGACAGTTACCAATGCAGAAGTGGAATCTATTGTCATAATAATTTCCTTTACAACCTGAAAAACTATTGACAGCATGTATACCAAAGAAATATGTTTGTCTTTAAAAAATTGTAATTCTGAAAATTAGATTCCTCATTCTGGCTCTTAGAATTAATTCCTATTCCTATAGAGAATTAGGAGGTTAGGCTAATATCTTAACTGTACTCTCCTAAATGAATTAATTAAGGTAAATTGCCAATGTGACTATCATTAATATCATTCATATATCCATTCATACTTTTATTCACTATTCTTCTTCCATGTCTTCATTCTTCAAGCATTTTGGTCCCTTTATGTAAGGTGCTTTTCCTATACAACAGTATAGGAAGAAAAATAAAGAAAAATATTAAAGAAAAAGAAAGAAAATAGGACCACATAAAACCATATACTATAGAATACAATAGAAAAAAGAGGGAGTCACAGGTTATGAACCAGGGAGTTCCAGTACATTGAGGTAATAGAGTACAAGTGATTCAACCATAACTTTTTGGCTCATTAGTAGATTCTACAGTCTCATCTATGGAAAATTACTCCTGGGAATTGGAGTTTGAGGACTTGAACTTAATTTCACCTTAAGAACAAAATGGAGACTGAATTTAAAAAATGTCTACTGTTATGTTAAAAGGAGCAGACCTCAAAAGTTCCTACACCTGTAACAGAGCCAGCAGGGCATGGGCCTCCATGAGTGTTGATGCTTGCTATGGGCTTGAGGCTTATATATATACTACTTTATGTACCTCCTTCAGGAGATGTTCTTCCTGCCAAGGTTAACAGGGAATACTCTCCCTGCTCAGGTAACTGACTCAATAATAATAACAGAAAGCATGAGTGCAGAAGTAGAAAGTGTGTCTAATGTCTCATCAAAATGGTAGAATGGTGTGACCTTTAGGACAGCCCTTAAGGCTGTAGGAAAGAACTCTGAAAACATGAGTTCAAAAAGATATAATTTTTCTTCTATGCAAAATACAAGAAGGCAATATTAATTATATGAGAGGCTTCATGGACTTAAGACTTAAAAGATCTAAGGAACTACACTATAAGCCAGCTTGACAGGAAGATACAAAGACAGGCAGATTCCTGACTTCAAATTCATCCTGGAACAGAGTTAATTTAGAGTTGGTCAGAAACGGTTCTAGCTATGTATGTTGCCTGTGCTTAACAAAGGCAGGCAGAACTCTGAATTCTTTTGCAATGCTTTAAAAAATTGTGCTTGTTGTCCTCTTCTAAGAATCAAGGCCACTGGTGTCATGGGATGCTGATTTCCATGAGATTTTTCCATCTCCAGAAGAACATAGACCATGAGCTTATAACTGATGATTTTAGTTCAAGTCATTAGTTCCACTGCTCCCAAATATCTGTACTCTCAAGAACCCTTTTATAAGTGCAGATTGGTCTTTGGCAATGTCAGGTTTGCTTGCTTGCTTGCCTGTTTTCTAAGAACATATTGATAGAAATTTCTAAGGCAATGAGTTTATATCCTAATTTTGCTAGACAATGAAATTTATGCTCTCAAAATAATATTACAGTTTACTCTCACATGACGAATGTGAGAGTATACAATTGCAGATATTTTCACAATCTTTTTATGATAGTGGTTTGTTTTGTCCTATTGAAATTTTTATGTATTCCTGGCTGTATTAAAACATTCTTGCTATACATGTGTTGTCATTTTTATATTTACATTTTATGAAGCTATCTTCTCCCAAATTTATACTCACATTGCACTTAAGTCAGTTATAGGTAAAAATATCTTTAAAATGGCTTTGTTACAGTCATAATCTATATCATGATTCACTTGGTAATTCTGTATATGGCAGCTTTCAAATTATTCAGTAAGGAAATACAGTTACAATTTTGAGGAAAATACAGCCTGATGAGTTATTGTCTAGCTTAAAATCTAAAGAAAGCTTCAGTGTTCACACTAAAGATGAGGATGTAGAGAAGAAGGGTATTGGCTGGTGATGAGCCTAGAGCTAAGAAACCATGTCAATCTTGAGAGCTTTGCAACATTTGACTTCTGATTTGAGAAGCGTCCAAGTTCATGGTTAAAGTAAGCACTGTCCTACTTTAACTTTTCTCAGAAAGGTCATCCAAAAAATACATTCCCTGATATATTTATAATGAGCAGGATGGAAAGAAAGTGAATTAAAATTTCATACAGACACCAAGAAATAAAAAACATTTATATTCAGTAACAGTGAGTATGATACAATTGTGAATTGTATTGCTTTAAGTTCAGTATTTAAACAGCAAGAGATAAAGTTATTTAGACACTGGGCACAACATGATGTTGAATTTTACAACATTGATTTTATTGCTAAGATTATTTGACTAATATGTATCTTTTCCCTTTTTTCATCTTACTTGGCATCTTGATATTAGGGCCTTGAAGAAAACTAAAACAAAATGAAAGAGAGAATAGAAGCCATATCCTGTGCTTGGAACAAGAGCAGGGAAGCTATATGTGGGATCCATCTCTTCTATAGCAACCTAAATTAACAAATACGTGATTATTAAAATGAGTGCTCAAATTGCACTTTAAAATAATACTTATAGAGGGTGGAAAAGACTTGTTTATTGGTCATGTTTGTGTGTTTCTAAAAAGCACATACTTTACAAATTCAAATGACATTAGTGGAATCTATGTGCTACAGATAGTTATGAAAGAAGGCAAGGAAAGATATGGTGGCTAGACAGGATTACCTAGAATGTACATCTTCTACTTGTAGAAATCCATTAGCCTTGCTTTTCATCTATCTCTGCTATCATTTTTAAACCTTTACTCCTGTCCTCACTCTGCTGCCAAACATCTAAAAGGTTTTGAATTAAGTAATTCAAATTTTTAGAAAGTCATTAACCAGTAAATTATATAATAATCTTAGTCCTTTAGGATAAATCTCAAATAGTCATCAGTGAGGGTTTAATTAGAATTATTTTGTTTTTTAGGAACAGCTAAGGGACAGACAGATAGCTTTTATAAAAATATTGTCAATTTTAATTACATCTAAGCTGATCTTTAATTATATCTAAGCTGTTCTTCGTCCCTTTAGTTTATTGCTATGAGTAGTCATTTTAAAGTTATTGAGTTCATCTAAGATGCTTACTATACAATATGAAAACTTTCAGTATGGAAGGTTATATATAGAATAGTTATCTATCTGAGTTAGTACTGTGTCTTTATAATAACTATTTCCCTGCAGGTTTAAAATGTGGTGGCTGCTGAGTACAATGTGCTTGATCCATGTATTTGGAAAGATATTTTGTTTATTTGAATCAAACAAGAATCCTGAAGCTCACATGAATGTTATAAGCTATTCTTATCACTAATAAGATTAAATATAGTTGCTTTATTAGTTTATTTCTTCCTTTCTAAATTGTTGCATCTCTTACAATCTGAACAGTTACCAGAATGATGACTTAATACCAAGAAGGAATAATTCTATTTTAAGAATCATGAGAAATGAGTAAGTATAAAAAAGAGTCATGAAAATCATTATTGTGTGTTTTCTCTTGTAGAGTGAGATTATTAAATACTGGAATTATCCATGTGAAGAATATGAGGTTGTAACTGATGATGGTTACATTCTTCCAATTAACTGAATTCCTTATGGGAAGAATAATGCTGATAGTTCAGGTAAGATCTGAGTGACATAAATACTGAAGTCGTCAGCACCCTGAGGCAATGGCATGCTAAGCAATGACTTACTAAAGAGTTACCTCCACATTGAATAATTTCAAAAGAGCAATTGGGGCTCCCTGACTCCCATGACTAAAGTTGGGAATTAAAGGAACCTAGCTTTCTTTGGTCACTATGAGGACAAGGATGTGTTTCTACAGAAGGTGCTGAGTCCCTAAATACTTTTTAAGCACACTGCATCTGTGAGATCTGTTGGGAGCTGAAGCGGAGCTGAAGTCTTCATGCTGCTCCTGGGAACCTGACCCCACCAAGCTTGGCACAGCCTTGTGGTACCTTCTGAGAACTGGTCACAATTGTTTGAAGATTAATTGTTCCCCATGCTCTGGGAACTGGCCGTTCGGAAGATCAATGAGCCAGAGCGACCAGAAACCACAAGCTCCCTGCTTCCCATTCTTCCCTTTGCCTCATTCCCACCCCTCCCTTTGCCTCATTTCTGCTTTAAAAACAGCCTATGTTTCAAGAATAAATGAGACCTTGACAAGATTTTGCTTGGTCTTGCTCCTCTTTTTCGCCCGTTTTTCTTTCAGGCTTGGTCCCCCTCGACCCCACGAATAACGAGGTCCTGCAGGGTGGGACAAGTGGCGCCCAACGTGGGGCTCGAGGTACGGACTTCTGCCAGGCGGACCCCAGCCCAGAAGAGGCGTAGTGCCGGCTCCAGTGTAGATTGAGGACACTCCTCACCGCTCATGAGAAGTTTTCGTCCTCGGTAAGTGATTCCGTCAGTCTCATTTAAAAAATGGGCCAGAAACTCACTAAGGAAGCAGTCTTCATTAAAGACTTAAAAAGAACACTCAGGGAAAGAGGAGTTAGAGTTAAGAAAAAGGATTTAATTAGATTTTTTATATTTATAGATGGGGCCTGTCCCTGGTTTATAATAAATGGTCCAGAGATCCACAGAAAAAAATGGCAAAAGGTTGGAAGAGATCTTAATGAAAAATTGGAACGTGAAGGACCAGATGCTGTCCCTGCTACCGTTTTTTCATATTGGGGACTGATCAGAGACATAGCTGAGGCTGAGACATAGTTGAGGCTGCGTCTTCTGACCCTGACAAACAATTACTGTCATTGGCAGAATATTGTCTCCACCCTCTGTCCCATGCTGGATCCTTGGCCTCCCTCCCAGAAAAACGTTCCAATACACAGCCCCCTTCCAAATCTCCCTCAGTGGTCATTGATATGTCTGCTCCTTTGAACTCGGGACTCCCCCAACTGAGGCCCAGAGGTCTGGAAGCCAAAGCCTCCCCTCCGAGGCCCCCCTACCCTTCCTTGATGGATGATGACCCTCCTTTAACATGTAAGTCCCCCCTTAAAATTCCCACCTCTGATTTGGGGGCTCCTTTTCCGACTCATCTTGATAAAAAGGGGAAACATTCATTTTCTACTTGATGGCTAATTATGTGTCTACTTTTGAGACCAAACATCTTTATCTTTGTGGAGATTCTTCACAGAAGAGCTCTTAACACTGGAGGAGAAGGTCCCAGCAGTAGACATCAGAGCTGTAGTGCCTATGGCCTATGCTGGGTGTTTGTCTGACATACTGATAAAGAGAGCTTTTAAATCCAGAGAGCAGGTAGCCACTGAGAGTCAACTCCAGAGCAGCTCCATAGATATAAGGCAGAGTTCATGCCCACGGCCTATGGGCTGCATTGAATCCCCTATACAGTTATTTTGCAGACATGGCAGTACCCTGTGCAACCATGACTGGCTCTAGCTTAGGACTTGGCCTTGTTAGCTGGTCGCCTACCCCATCCTCCCACACACAAAGCACCTACTGTTCTTTCTGAGGTGACTACTGTAAATGATATTTTCTGGCATCAATTCCCACCTCACTTTTGGTTTTGTAAATTAGGCCAGTTTGCATCTAAGTGGCACCAGGCTTGTCAGGTATTTGGGAAGCATTCAGTCTACCCAAAAAGAGGCAGAGTTCATTGTGCTTACTTCAGATGTTCCCTTCTCTGTCCTGACTCCTCAGACTAAGATTTTTCAGGCCACTGACCCTGGCCACACTCTGTACAAAATACAAAAATGTTCTTGGAAAGGACATTTTAGTGTGCTCAAAAGCTCTTGCAAAAGTGGGGTTTTCCCCCAAGACCAACTCATCTTCCCCCATTGTTGGAGCCACATTAGTTTTTTCTGATGGATCTTCTTCAGGCATGGCTGCTTTTAGTATTAATGGAGTAGTCTCTCGCTTTATGACAACCTTCCTTTCTGCACAACTTGTTGAATTGACAGCCATTATTAAAGTTTTTGAGATGTTACCAGATGTGCCTTTTAACCGTTATACGGATAGTGCCTATGTGGCCTCCTCTGTCCCCCTCCTGGAAGTTGTTCCATATATCCGCCCCTCCACCAATGCCTCTCCCTTATTCTCCAGACTACAAAAATTAGTTCTTGCCCGTGAGACCTCTTTCTTCGTTGGGCACATTCGCGCCCATTCTGGATTGCCTGGACCACTGTCTGAGGGCAATGATAAAGTAGATCAAGCCACTCAGATAATTGCTTCTGTGCTTTCTGTTCCCCCACTCACTGCTGCATAACAGGCCCATGACTTACATCACCTTAATGCCCATACTCTGGGGCTTAATTTCAGGTCTAACAAGAAACAAGGATCGTTCCTCCCTTTGAAGATGTTCCCTCCATGGCTTCTCCTCAAGGCCCTGCTGTGCTTCAGTACCGTGAGCAGTCCTCCTTCACCACATCAACTTTTTAACTTTACATGGGTAATTCTTAATGAGGCAGGAGATATAGCTAATTCAACCTCTCGGCTCTCTACCAATATCCCGTGGGGCCCCTTACAGGTTGATCTATGTGTGCTGGCCCTTGGGGCCCATGACTATTGGGATTATCAGGACTTCTTTGTGCCACAACAAAAGCCCCCCAATCCTGTCTCACAGCCGGTTTGGCTCCCAGGATGTGGATCTCAAATGAAAAGGTCCCTCTTACAAACGGTCCCTATATATATATGCCCCAGGGGACATCGAGACCTCTCTCTTAACACAAAGTGTGGTTTCTCTTCTGATTATTACTGCACCTCCTGGGGTTGCGAGACCTCTGGAGACACTTATTGGAAGCCCTCTTCCACCTGGGATTATATTATCCTAAAGAGAAAAAAATCCTCCCAGATACAACCTTGGTACTGAGCCCCTCCCCCTCAAAGGGGAATGTAAAGATCAATGGTGCAATCCTCTTTCCATCGTCTTCACTGACGCTGGAAAAAGGGCCTCCTGGGACAATTCCAGAGGTTATGAATGGGGATTGAGACTCTATATGTCAGGGCGTGACATCGGTCTCACATTTAAAATTAAGCTCATAAAGACACTTCCACAGGGGCCTTCAGTAGCTGTTGGACCTAACACAGCCTTATGCCCTGGCCCAGACAGCGCCCCGGTTGGGCCTCCTAAACCACCAGCTGCCCCGGGGTTGACCTCAGTCCCTTCTGCTACCACCCTGTTTCGACCCACCCTTCCTATGGGCCCCCCCTCATCCGCTAATGTTATTCTCAAGTTGGTCAATGCCTCTGTTGAGACCCTAAGACTCAACAACCAGACAGAATATACAGAATGCTGGGTCTGCTGTTCCCCTTGCCCTCCCTTCTACAAGGGGGTGGCTATTCTTGGTGACCCCCTCTACACCAATGATACCAACCTGTTGAGATGGAGCAACACCGGGAGTCATGGATTAACCCTTTCCCAGGTCTCCGGATTGGGTCTCTGTTTATTGTCCCCCAAAATGGTCCCTCCTTATCAGTTAAAGGAGATTTGCAATCAGACAATTACAGTTAATACCACTTTTCAATATATCCAGGCACCCAATAATACCTACTTTATTTGCTCCACAGGACTTGCTTCTTATGTAGTTTCTGCTTCTCTATTGATATATAGGGATTATTGTGTTTTAGTTATTCTTCTTCCAAAGATCACCTTACATCATGCAGAAGAGCTGCTTACGTTTTGGGAGCGGGGTACAATTCGCTCAAAAAGAGAGCCCATTACAGCTATTACATTGGCCGTTCTTTTGGGCCTGGCTGGTGCAGGGGCAGGAACAGGCATAGCTTCCTTAGTTACTTCCACCCAACAGTATAACCAACTTTCTACAGCTATTGATAATGACATTCGTGAGTTACAACAAGGGTTAAAATACCTTAAAGACTCTGTAGAGTCCCTGTCAGAGGTGGTTTTACAAAACAGAAGGCGACTAGACCTCATCTTTTTACAAGAAGGTGGCCTATGTGCCGCACTTAAGGAAGAATGCTGCTTTTATGCAGACAAAACAGGGCTAGTTGAGGACAGCATTGAAAAAATAAAACAGAGCCTAGAAGAAAGAAAGAAAAAGAGAGAACAGAGTGAAGCTTGGTATCAAAACTGGTTTTCTACCTCCCCCTGGCTTTCTACATTGCTTCCTAGCCTCCTGGGACCCTTTGTGGGCCTTTTATTGCTTTGTGCGTTTGGCCCTTGGGCCTTTAACAGACTAACTAATTTTGTTAAGTCACAGATTGATTCTGCTCTCCGCAAGACTGTTGCTGTTCATTACCATCACCTTAGTGCTCAAGAATCCACCGAGGATCTCCCCCCTGGTCCCTCACCCAGTGGCCTACAGTTCTCAGTCCTGGCAAAAGAAATAGAGATCCCCTGGTACCGCAGGTTGTTGAAGCGCTCCTAAGGTGGCTCTCTGAGACTCCCAACGACCCCTTTGAGGCCATAAGCTGTGGGACCAATCAATGACAGGCAACTCATCGCCACCCCCTGGTCTGTGATGCCAGCAATGGGTGCCACTCACATAGCCTAAGACAGGAGCCTCACCAACTGCTGTGATGGTCATCCGATGACGGGAATATTGTGAGTCCATTGTCTGGGTTGCCCATCATGACCTCGGGAAGAGGGCCATCTCATTACAACTTGAGGCCTAAGGCATGAGACCTAAGACAGGTGGCCCACCGACCTCATTTTTACTAAATATAGAAGGGGGAGATGTTGGGAGCTGAAGCAGAGCTGAAGTCTTCATGCTGCTCCTGGGAACCTAACCCCACCAAGCTTGGCACAGCCTTGTGGTACCTTCTGAGAACTGGTCACAATTGTTTGAAGATTAATTGTTCCCCATGCTCTGGGAACTGGCCGTTCGGAAGATCGATGAGCCAGAGCGACCAGAAACCACAAGCTCCCTGCTTCCCATTCCTCCCTTTGCCTCATTCCCACCCCTCCCTTTGCCTCACTTCTGCTTTAAAAACAGCCTATGTTTCAAGAATAAATGAGACCTTGACAAGATTTTGCTTTGTCTTGCTCCTCTTTTTCACCCGTTTTTCTTTCAGGCTTGGTCCCCCTCGACCCCACGAATAACGAGGTCCTGCAGGGCAGGACAGAGATCCCTTAGTTTCCTGTTGTGAGCATTCGTAGTTTATGGTCCGGATGGTAATACATGAGACCTGGTTCATTCCTCATATCCACCTAGAAGCCCTGGACGTTCTTAGAGTCCAGTGAGTTTTAAAAGAAACTGCATATTAATCTTTGGGTGTTTAATCATTGGTATTTCTGAATATTTGCCTTTTGGATTTTATAAGGTATGGACCATTCCTTTTAAATAATTATAAACTATAAAATCTGAAAGATAAGCAGACATAGTAAGGAAATTTATGGTCTAGGAGGGTAAGGTAGGAGGGAGACCAAAATCCTGCAGAAATTATTCTTCTTTTACAAAGTTCCATATTGATTAACATTGACTGACATAACATAAGTGAAATAAAGTCTTAGCACATCCTGTGATCTAGTTTCAAAATCTTTTAGTTCCATTACAAGTATTTAAAGTTGTTGTTTACATTTTCAGTAGATGCTAATGTTATAAAGCATTTTCATGATTGTTTTTGTAGTGCCAAAGATGGTAACATTTTGTCAGCATGGCTTGTTTGCAACTCCTGGTGCATTTGTTTCCAATCCTCCGGACAACAGCCTGGCCTTCATCTTAGCAGATGCTGGGTATGATGTGTGGATGGGAAGCAGCAGAGGAAGTATCTGGGCAAAGAAACACATGACTCTAAGCCCAGATTCAAAAAAATTCTGGGATTTTAGGTAGGGGACAATTCCATGTGATTTCTACTTTTGTCTTTAAAAAATGTCAAATATTTAATGGTTAAATAATTTTGTGGAACAGGGTAAAAGCATTTTACTTAAGAGTGATTTTAGAAGATTAACTTGGGTAACATAGTTTGGGACTTTGTATTACTCCTAGAGCATAATAATTATAATAAAATTATCATTATAGCCTATTTTCTACTCTCGAAATACTAATTACTCTTCTAACCAATCCATATATTTTAAAATTTAAACTTATTTATTTATTTAGTGTGTGTGTGTGTGTGTGTGTAAATGCTTCAGTGTATGTTTGAGGTCAGTTAACAACTTAAGGGAACCGGTTACCTCCTTTATCCATGTTTGTCCTGGGAATGAAACTCACGGCAAAAGGCCTGGTAACAAGTGCCTTTGCTCACTGGGTCTTCTCACAGAACTCACCCACGTCTGTATAAAATTGTTTCATTGAAGTAAATTTGACATATTTAAAACAATGACTTTGTAAATGTAGACATTTACATACAGCCGTCCTCTTTTACTCTTTACTTTAAGCATTTATTCTGATTTGTGTATGTGTATACATACTTGTGTGTATGAAATATATGTATATTCATGTGCATGTGTTTAGTGAGGATCAGAGCACAAATTCAAGTGCCATTCCTTAGAAACACTGTGTCTGTCTGGCTTGGGAATCTCTAAGTAGGGTAGGCTGTGTGGTCAGAAAAACTGCATATTTTTGCACATGCATTGCTGGGATTTCAGGTGAGCACCAGCATAACTTTTTTTGTTTTGGTTTTTGTTTTTTCATTTTTTAAAGGTGGATCCGTGGGATCAAACTCACTTCTCAAGTATTTTCCAATGACCTGCCTCCTCTGCTGATACTGTTTTTGTTGTTGTTGTTGTTTGTTTGTTTTTTGTTTTGTTGTTTTGTTTTTGAAGGAAGACTGACAGGCAATGGAAGGGAGACAGTTAATATTACATGAGATTACTTTGTGTCACAGAGTAATAGAATATTATCTCATCAATTTGTTTAATCAACTTCCTTTATGTATTCATCTTTGTATCGTTAGCAATCTCTTTCGCTGGCTGGCGGGCTGTCTGGCTGTCTGGCTGTCTCTATGCCTCTCTTCCCCAGAGGGAGCTTGGGGGAGATTTCCAATATCCCAATTTTAAATCATATAATGTTCATGTGGAAAACCTAGAATTTTTAGAAATTTGGCTCTCAAGCAAAAGTGATCTGAATTAAGTTTAACAATTCATTTGCTGTGGTTCTAGTGATTCTAGCTTAATTCTGTGCAATGTGTATAGTTGTGGACAAATGTCATAGGAAACTTGTGATCTCAGAGTGATCATAAGGTGGTAACATAGTGAACATGTGGGTAGTAATTGATAATTGCCTCCACTTTGTGAACCATGTCTCCCTTTATACAGATCACATAGAGATATCATTTAAAACAGAAATGAATTATTACTTGGTTAGTAACTAAATCACCTTTTCTCCATTCTGTTTTCTTGCAGTTTTGATCAAATGATAGCTTATGACCTTCCAGCCACCATTAATTTCATTCTGGAGAAAACAGGACAAAAGCAGATTTACTTTATTGGCCATTCTCAAGGAACCCTTATTGGTATGTGACAAAAGAATAATGCTGAAATTGTAACCTGAAGAACACAAATATATACATATAATTTACACTTCTCTGTTAAGCACAGAGAAGCTCTGACAGATGATAACAACTGTAGCCTGCTGTAAAACGTCAAATGTTGAAATCATAGTCTCTAACACATAAAATATTTAAATGAAGTACATATGTGAGGTGCTCCTAGGCTTCTCTATACCTAGAACTTTTGAGACTAATAACTAACTCTGTGTGTGTGTGTGTGTGTTCTTTCTCAAATGGCATTGTACATATTGAAAATTGGAGTGTCCATTTTTCTTAGAAAATGCTTTATGAATCTGTCTCCACTCCTTTAGTCAGCTCTCACACAGTTTTGATTGATATTGTTTGGGCTTGTACAAAGTATATATTTTCAAAGAACAAATGTGACCATGAATAGATAGTTCCAACTCCCTGTTAAGGAAAATATTTGTAACTAATACATTCATTTGTTCAACTTATAATGTGACAGACAGAATGACTGTAGATAGATAAGTAGATAGATTTGTATATAGGTGTGCACCTGCATGAGTGAGCTGGATATGCTACATAAAGGTCATGTGAAGGTAGATCATTAAAAATCTAGAGATCATTAAAATCAGTGTGTGACATTTTGGGTAGGTGTATCTTCCAAGAGTCAGGGAAGATTTTATTTTTGTAAAGAGCTGATCTGATCCTTAATTACAGTCAGTCTCAAATATGTGAGCTAGCAGTCAACAAAACTCAAAGGCCCTCTATAAGTCTTTAATAAGTATAAATGAGTTTCACATTGGGGAGAAGACAAAACAAAATAAACAAGATGGAATTGTCCAGAGCAGAAAATGCCAAAGTAATAGAATTCCAGAATATATTAGAAATCTCGTAAAGGGAAGAATATCTTTCTTCTTCCTGAGTGATTTTTCCTAATAGTAAATCATAAAGAGAGTCAGTCACAGTAAGTGGGAAGAGGAGAAGCAAACTTAATGGAACTTAAACAGTTTAACATCTTAGCACTCTGAGGAGTAAACTAAGGGAAATCTTCAGGACCAAGTTCAAATATCTGGCAAAGAAGAGACATAATCTCTGTGAAACAGCCTAAGCCTGCAGAAAATATTAAGAAGGAGGGAACAGCAAATATTATATATTATATATATAATGTATATATAAAATTATATATACATGTTATATATAAACATTATATATGTTTATATATATATATAATGTCTTTCAGCGAATATAATGTCTTTCAGCGATCGGGGCATTTGCAACAAATCAAGAACTGGCTGAAAAGATTAAACTCAACATTTTCCTGGCTCCGAATTATAGTGTTAAACATATCAAAGGTGCTGGGCACCTTGGATCTTACCTCTCTCCAACAACTATCCAGGTTTGTGATGAACTCAAAGTGGTGATATTCTTACACTTTTCAAAGTTAGATTGCTAAGGAAGAGATCTACACGTACAGTCTAGTGCTCACTCACCCACATCACCTCCCTTGATGGCTACAGTGAGTCTCATCTCAAAGTTGAACAGCCTGTATTTTTCCTGTGCACTTTCTCTAGCATGGATGTAACTTTTTATCTATACTTTTTGTCTTTTATCTAGTTCTTATTAGTTTAAATTTTCATTTTTCAGAAATGTATGTTAATACTGTATCTATATCTTTCCCATCCCTCCCAATATTCTTCCAACTCCTCTGTGCCCCCTTCTCGAATTCATTACTGTCTCTTTAGTTATTATCATTACGTACATATATACATGTTGCATAAAATATATAGTGGGCATCCACGCTAACACTGGTTAGCACCAGCAGATGGCCTTGGTCTGTTTCCAGCCTGGCGGACAGGCCAACACCACAGTCTTTCCTTTTAGCCAGGGTTCTCTCTTCCTGTCTCACTAAATTCCCGTTGTTGGCTATTGCCATGCACGCTCCATGCTTCCACAATCCCATGGCTGGCTGAGATTCACCCTTGCACACTATGCTCTTCCGCCGTACCTTTTTCTGGAACCCAGCTGAGCTGTGTCATGAAGGGAAACACCACACAATCTTAGTTTAGAATCAACAGGTAACACAATTGCTGGGCACAGAATCTAGCATCCTAATTTTACAAATTATTCTATATTAGAAATCCTCCGGTGAAATCCACTCAAAACAACAGCCTCTGGTTTCCTACATTCTGTCTGTCTCTCTCACTCTTGCCATCCAAAAACCACCATTCCTCTCTCCTCCTCTTCTCTTCCTCTTTCTGACCCAGAAGTTCCACCTACTCGCCCAGTGATTGGTCCCGCATAATGTTTATTTATTAGAGGAAGGTCCTGCCATATATACATACCTACTAAATCCATTCAGTGTTGCTTACATGTATGTACACATGTTTAGGGATGATCACATTGTATAGGATAATCTTTTGACATGTTTCCTTATGTAGTTTATCTTATCGAATATTTCACTTTCAAATTTCCTGTCACTGTCTTCCTAAAACCTGCACACTAAATTTCATTAATTGTATGTTTTCCTTTATGCTTGTCATTGCTTTGCCTGTGTATATACTAAATTTTCTTCATTGTTTTTAATATCATTATTCTTGTTACAAAGCTACTGCCATAATATCGTAGGACCATTAGGGTATGTTTTCATTAAAGATAAAGTCATTGCAAATATCACCCCTCAAGGTGAGGGCAGTTTTCCCTTTTCTCAGCATGGGTTTCATCTTATGACAGCATCAGGATTCCAAGTCTGTCTCTGATATCATTTACCACCATCAAAGTAAGATGGTAAAATTCCTAGACATCCATCACTTAAGTGTTATTAAACTTTTTTCACTGTCAGCTTGATTTAAAGGGCCAACTGCAGTTTCAGTGGCATTTACTGAGTGACTGCAGGTACAATTGCACGGTTGTCAATTTTAACCTTTGACTTGTGCCATCAATGGCTCTTTAGAATGAAAAACTTCATTCATGTATTCTTAAATGAAATTTTGTAAATTTCATGTAAATTAAATGAAATTTTTCATTTAATTTTAGGATGATTAATCCATACCTATAAAGGCAGAACAAACAGAACAGTTGTGAATTTGTGGACAGGCTGAGCTACATACACAGTGCCAGGCAGGCCTAGGACACATAGCAAAAATCTCTCAAATAAACATCAGACAAAACAAGAAAAACAGAGATAGAGATATTAAATGCCGTGTATTTGTCATATTTTCTTTTTTTATAATAAAAATTTAAATCTGTGATTGGGGATATCATTAACATTAGAAGCAACTACTTTCTTTTCTTCAGTTGTAACTCTCCTGGCCTTTTAGGATTCTGAGAAGGCTAGTTGGGCATTTTATGCTGTGAACATTTGCATAGTATTCCTGGATGGCAGGTATTCTGAATCACCTACATTTGTTCTACTTCAGAAGTTAAACCAGGATTGCAATTTACATCAAGCATAAAAGTAAAATGAAACAGAACCAATAACTTGTTCATTTTCTCTGTTACCCATCTTCCCAAACCAGAGAGTATAACTCCACTTAGGGTTTTGTTTAAAATGGTTTCTGTTGTTTGTTACATCTCAAATGGTGTTTTTGTGTGTGTGTGTGTGTGTGTGTGTGTGTGTGGGTGTGTGTGTGTGTGTGTGTTACTGTACAATGTAAATCACTCCACACAATGATGGGTTTGACCAGCTGTCCTTCATGCTCTTGTAGATTCATTATCTTTGATATGTAGATTATGTTTTATATAGTGCAGACTTCTCCTTTTCACTAATCATTTGACCACATCACAGGTGTTTGCAATGTATTGATTGTCCTCAACCCATTATCCTCCCACGGCCAGTCCCCTGTCTCAGAACTACACATACTTTCCAATTCAGCCCCCTTCTACTTTCATATCTGGTTTTTCGTTTGTTTGTTTGTTTTGTTGTTGTTGTTTGTTTTTTGTTGTTCTTTGGGTTTTTTGCATTGTTTTTGCTTTGGTTTTGTTGTTTGTGATTCACAGCCTCATTGGGTTTCTTGTATGAACATGAGAAGGGAGTGTGTAGAGAAGGACAAATCACCTATAAAGAGAATGACACCCATTCTTATGACCATAGATTTTATTTTTTAAACTGACTTTTTATGTTGGTAGTCTACTATAGAATAAATGTTCATAGAGGTTGTAGCAAGAGAAATGTTGTATTATACAGTTAGATACGACGTACTTAGTCTGTGAACTTTCCCCACGTGGATGGTTTGCACAGTCAGACGATGTTAACATTTATTGTTAGCTGTCAATGAGATAAGGTGGGCAGATGTTGCTGTATGCTTTCCCTAGATCTACTGAGACCATGTATTATTTCTTTCATAATCTGTTAACAGGAGAATTGCCAATTTTCTGAGAATTAAACTGACTTTCATTCCAGAGACAAACCTCACTTTTTTTCTGAATTTACATCCTTTCTATAAATCATTTTCTATTTTTGCCAAGTAGGCAGAACAGTTGGGTTCACATTTACTATTTTAACATTTCATTTATTCTCTATTTTAATTTATTTAATTTACTTTTTGAGACACAGTTCAATGTATCTTACGCTGGCCGTGAACTTGCCGTGTAGTTCAGGAAAGCCTTGAACTGTTCTTGATTCTCCTTCCTGTACTTCTGCAGTGGTATTTTAGGTATTTATTACTATGTATGTTTTATACAGTACTAAGCAAAAATAAAGCCAACAACAACAACAAAAACAAAGCAAAACATCTGAACTGCACAGCCAGCTACCATCTTTATTTCTGGATAAATATTGATTGTGTTTTCTTCTCATATGATCTCTTTCTATGTTTAGTGTTAGAGAAACGCTGGCCTCATAAATGGAGTAGAGAAGTATTCTGTTACTCCATTTTTTTTATAAGATAAATGTCTGATCTAGCTTGCCTGTAAAATCATGTGGCTCTGAGATTTTCCTAGAAGGAAGCACAATTATAATATATTTTTTCAAACAGAGACAGAACTACTTAGATTATCCATTTTTAAATTAGTAGAGATACAATTTACCTAAACTCCATGGCCCTATTTTATTTGTGTCACTGGCTTTATTACCACAAAGTATCCCCATATTATTCTATTAATAAATAAAAAATGCCAAAATTTAAGGTTTAGAGAAGTCTAATTTTACCCTCTAGGCTAGTTACAGTCTAATGACTACTAAAACATTTCATTCCTGTGCTGCTTGGAGACAGCCTCCTTGCAGACCTTTGAGCACTCCTGCATCTTTCCAGTTGTTCATTGCCTGGCCTTGAGTTTGTTTCCTCAACTAGATGTGCAGTTCATAGTAAGCTGAAAGTCAGGTTAGATTCTCTATAGATCTTTGAATTTCAACTCCTTCTCTTTGATGGAAACCTTAGCTGCCTTGGACTTTTCCACATCTCATTTGTTTATAAAGATTACAAAGCTGGGAATTATTTTTAGGCAACAGATGTGCAATGTGACACTCAGCTGGTTAGAGTCATGCTTTTCATGATATGCTCTCTCACAGCGTAATATGCAGTGTTCAAGAACTCTTGTTCTGTATGTATTTGGTGTGTCTGTTTCAGTTAACACTATCTGATATCATTTCTAAATGAAGATGACACTGCCTCCTTCCTCCAGCATCTTGAATCCCCTGTGTGTCTATTAAAGCTGTTGATCTTAGTCATTACATCTAGATGGAATCATGTGCTTTGGGGTCCTCTGTCTTGGCTATCTCAGTTGGTGTAAATGTGTTAGTTCATCTATGGTGCAGCATGACAGGAATCTCTTCTGTGGAAGAAGAATAATCTGTTGTGTAAATGTAACACATTCACTTAATCTGTGTAGCACTACTGACAGAGTTTTCTGTCTTATTTTTCTGGTTTGCTCATTTGCAAGTTTTTGTGTGGTCAAAAACTTTGATGTTTTCATTTTATGCTAAGCATACTTCCAAATATAGCCACTTCTATACAGTGTTTATTTAGGTTAACAAGTCCACCAGTCATTAACCTTGAGTACACACACACACCACACACACACACACACACACACACACACACACACTAAAGAAACAGAAAGATTGCTGTCACCCCACAGTGTTCATGATTCTCAGAAGTTTTTGTTCAATGTGATCTGATTCAAAATAATCCTACCATATCTTGGGGTGTTTTTTTCTCAAATTATGTACTGAATGCCATATTCAGTGAACTAAGCCAATCCACACTTCAGTAAGACACAATAGTTTTGTCTTATGTCTCACTCCCTATAAACATCATGCTTCTATCAGACAAAACACTTTCTCACACTAAGAGCTGCTCTTCACACTGGTCTATTTCAGCTCCTTTTTGGTGAAAAAGAATTTTTACCTACTGTAGTTTCAAGTGAGCTGGGCAGACATATATACGATATTAACTTGATCAATGCTGGATGTGCTGCTATGATAGGATCAATGGGTGGGTATTCTCCAGAGCAGTTAAATATGGTAGGTGTTGCTTCCTTTCAAATTCATTGTGCGTGCGTGTGTGTGTGTGCGTGTGTGTGCGCGCGCGTGCACGCGCACGCACACACGCTGTGGAGATAACAATTCTATCTGGTACATCAAACTTTAATTCATTTAGTATGGTACATAGTAAAATCAAGGTGTGCTTTGCATACAATTCCAAGTTCTCAGCCTGAGAACACAGAAGATCTGTTGTCCGCCAATTATGAATGAATCAGGTATGGGTATCAGGTATGGATGAGTTCCATCTTTTCTTCTACTCATTTCAGTTGAATATATCTGCTGTCATTCATTAAGTAACTGATCACCCAATTCTGCACTTGTGATCCAGAATTAAGGATAGCTCCACATAAACTACCACATAGTATATGAATCATTAACAAAAAGAAATTCTTTAATACATGAAAAGCAAATGAACCAGCTTAGGTTTTGTTAATATGTAAGCTTTGCTAAATCTTTTAGCCTCACAGAGAACCACATCCTTCAAACTACTTAACATCAAAATATACAAAATATATATGTAATGTTAAAAAGATTAGAGTCAACTCTTGAAACAAGCTCACACCAAACTGTTGGTGTGAGTTCTATTTCTACTTAATGAAAGACAGTGGTGAGCCCTGAAATCATATGTGAGTAACATTTTATGGCTTGAGAAGGTTGTATTTATATATTTAGGAATATGTAAAATAAATTAAAGAAAAAGATTTCATAGTTCACAAATTTTACTGAGAGCAAAGGAATATAGGTGGTAGGGTTGGAGGGCAGAGAAAGGGAAAATGATGTAATTGTACTTTTGTTTCAAAAAATTAAAAATGAAAATCTTTCCTATTGAAACAAGAATATTTAGATTCCTTACTACAGCCAAAATCCAGACTTTCATTATAAACTGACTGGACATGCATAGCTTTTATCTTTTATTTTGTTTGCATGAGTGTTTTACTTGTATGTATGTTTGTTCACATCCTGATGCACATAGAGGTCATTGAATACGCATGAACTGGAGCTATAGGTGATTGTGAGCTACCATATGGGTTCTGGGGATTGAATGTGGGTTCTTTGCAAGAACCACTGTTTTTTTTTTCTATATGTAATATAGCCCCACACTTTTGAAAGATTTATTTCTGTGGAAGGAAATTAAATTCTGTCAAATGTATGCTGTGTCTGACTCTCTCCTAGAGCCGCATTGATGTATATGAAAAGCTCAATCTAGCAGGAAAGTAAACATTCTTATGCATTATGTTCAGGTATGTCATATATGATATATATCTTTCATTCTTTCTTTTTTCTTTCTTTCTTTCTGATTTTAGAGATTCCCCTATGTTTTTAAGTTTTAGAAAGGCTTCCCCTGTTGTCTTTGCAGTGAGGGTATTCCATCCAAATTGATAGATTATGGAGAATTTATTGGATCATAGAACCTTTGCAGAAAACTGTGATAAAAGCAGAATGGTCACATCATTTTATCCTCAGAGAAAAGGGCTTTTTATTCCAGTCAGCAAATATATATAATATACTTATTATATATATTTATATACCAATTATCAATAATTTTAGTAATTAATTTCACAGACTGATGCAAGATTAGAATTGTAGGTACCCTTGAGGTCTATGAATAAACTGTGATAGTTTTTATATGTACTTAGATATCATGATGTGACTGGACTAATATCATTTGACAAGATGTTAGCTGGTACCTATATAGGACACAAAACATCTTACAAGGTTCTTTTGCTTTGTTTTGTTTTGTTTTTAATTCTATTCAAACATATACCACTTAAATTATATACATGACTGTGACTATTACAGATCCTGTGTCTTTACTGGTATGGAAAATTTTATTCTCTTATCCATTATTAATAAGTCAGACTATGTCACATCCTAAGATATGCTGCTTTATATTTCTTTGTTGATAAAATTCAGTTCAGTATTCCACAACTCTCTTAACATTTGCTTCTGTTATTTACTTCTGATCATTATAATTTCTTAAGTTTTTCTATTTTTAGATACAAAGAATATTCAATTTAACTCTATCTTAATATTTTTTTAAAATTGTGTTGTATAATATTAAAGAACAATTATGTAAATGAAATTATACATAAAATGTACAAATTTTATTACATAAAATATTAATACAAAGAGCAACCAAATCACTCTGAAGTATATTCTGAATTCATTTGAATTATAGAGTAATAAAGTAACTTTGCAAGTTCTAATTTGAGATTTTACATTTTATCTTCTTATAAGCATTTATTTAGATTGTTATAATTAAACACATTTGTTAATTAAAAATAAATATAAGCTGAAATTTAACACACATTACTAAAACTAAATATAGCATAAAATGATATATTACTTTGCCTAAATAACTAAGCTTTTACCATTCATAGATGATATTTTCTCAGTTCCTTACTGACTTTTCTTCATGTGAAGTACATATTAATTATTAAAATGGTCATAAAGTATGTTTTGTTTGAGCTGTTAGAAAAATAAATTTATATTTTCAAGGTCCTTTATATACTTATTCATATGTTATGTAATTCTCTATGACTTTAATTTAGTAGCCATTGATCAGACAATACATATCATTAAGATAAAAAATATATTGGGTTTATCTGGGTCAAAGTGTCATTAGTTTAGAAATGGGCAATAGAACTCAATAAATGTTGGTTCTATCATAATCTAAGTCTTTGAAAGTAATGGTATCTTTTCTCTGTTTTTAAGGCAATTAGAAGTGGTATACTTCAGGCTTATGATTATGAAAGTCCATCTCTGAATATGCAACATTACAATCAGGTAAGTCTCTTTTTTCAGATTTAATGATCTGACCCTTAGAAAAGGTACATAGTCTAAGAAATCTAACGCAAGTCCTCGTTTTTAAAACAAGGCTTTGGGATATTTCATTTTTCTTAGGAAGAAGGACTGCACAGAACTTTGGGAGGAATCAAATGAATAACATTGTCTTTTGGATGATGACACTGTGACAATGTTCTGTCTAACACATCATTTGAATCTCTCAAAATTATGTGGGATTTATCAGACACTTATTGATATAGTCATTTTACATGTAGATATACAGGTTTAGAGAAATTGGAACTGGTATGATTTCAAGGTTGGATGACAGACCACTGCAATAAGGGTGTGGTGGCTCATAGCAGTAACCTCAGGATTAAGGATACTGAGAGGGGAGGATTCTGGCAAGAAAGCAGCATAGACTACAGAAAGTAGCTGTGACAAAACTAAAGTAAGCAAATATATAAAAATAAGATTAATTTTTACCTGAAAAAGGCTGAGATCAATGATTTCTGCAGATATAGTAAGTGTGTCATTAGAATTATCCTATCACAGATGAGAATAAGCCATGAAGAGCTTGCTATTTTTGTTAAAGTTTTGTTAAATTTTTGTTTTTTTTTTTGTTAATGCCTTGCTGTTTGTCATTTTCCATCAGCCCACTCCTCCAGTGTACAATGTGGAAGACATGAAGGTTCCAGTTGCCATGTTTACTGGTTTAAAAGATTTTTTGTCTGACCCAGAAGATGTTGAAATTTTGAAATCCAAAATCCTCAACCTCATATACCTTAAGACTATTCCTGACTATAGTCATTTTGATTTTATTCTGGAATTACAAGCTAGGAAAGATGTTTCTGAGGAAATTTTAACAATTCTTAGGAAATATGATGATGACGTTCAGCTTTAGCTTTTTGCATGTTTTTAAACTGTTCTGATAGTCTCTTGTTTTTATAAGTGTAAATATTTTCCTGCTTGGCATTTTATCTCCTTAATTATCATTGGTTTTTTAGACTGCTGTTTCATTAGTTGAATCATTTGTTTTAGTTAAAATTATGACCATCAAGAGAATGTGTTATTTTGTGACTGTTTTTTAATTAATCTAAATTTATTTTTGCCATGATTGCTCTTGAAGAAAAGACCTACTTTTAATTTGCACTAATGGAACCCTAAACCTTAAATCCTAAAGGAAGAGACCAGGCCCATACTGTGATATCAGATATGATGCTGTCTGAGAACAGATCATAACACATTTCATACATTAGAACCAAGGCTCTAGAAGGACAGTCAATCTTGCTGCTTAGATTCCACATTGCAAACCTCCCCTGTCACACTACCTGTGTGGACCAGGCACTGTTTGAATAAGTCACTTATGTCAGTATTCTCTGGCTTGAGAGGAAGAAGAAATATGCAAAATGATCTGAATTATTAAAAATAATTCTCAGGATTGATCATTCATTGAAGCCCCTGAATAATATGGTATTTTGAATTCTCCTTGCAACACAAATTGAACACAAATTAAAACACACAAGTTCAATTTTATTATTAAATTTTAATCTATTTAGATTTTTTTTACATGATCATTTACATGATCATAAAGATGTGTGTTTGTGATTGTGTGTGTGAACATGTACATGTGTGTTGTTACTTCTATTCCACGTTTCTGCAGGACTTTTACTTGATTAAATATTGGACTTTTGCCATCTATTGATGTTCACATGATTACTGTCTTTGGTCCATTTATAGGATCGTGTATTACATTTAGTGGCTTGGAATATGTTAAACCACCCCTATAATATTTCTGGAATAAAGCCAACTTATTAATGATAAGTGGTTTTCTGTTTCTTAAAAGTATTTTTTTATTCTTCTTTAATACATTACAAAATGACTGCAGTTTCCACTCCCTCGACCCCTTCCAGTTCCCTGCTCCCATCTCCCTTCTCTCCCAGTTCTACTTCTTTTCTATTTTCCTTCATAAATGCACAGGCCTCCCAGGGCCTGTAAGACTGGGCACAAAAATCATCCTGAGGCAACCCAGACCCAGAAAGACAAACATGGTTTGTAGTTACTTATAAGTAGATATTATATCTACTTATATCTACTTATAAGTAATAAAGCTAATAATAATAATAAGAAGAAGAAGAAGAAGAAGAAGAAGAAGAAGAATTAGGTAAAGAAAAATCATGTTATAATCAACAGACCCAGAGAGACTAAGTAACAAAAAAGGGGTCAAAAGGGCATGGATAGATCTTCTTGAGAAGGGGAAATATAATGAATTTGGTGAGTGGACTTGGGGCAGGTGGAAATGAGAAGAAGGATCAGAGGAGGAGGAGGATGGAGGGATACAGCACTGGGAGAGACAACTAAAATTGGAGGCATCTGAGGAGACGAGGTAGAAACTTAGTGCAGTGGGAATCTACTGGATTCTACAAGGATGTTCTTAGCAAAGATTCCTGTCACTGGGGGATATGGAGCCAGATCCTGCCACCTTCTGTAACCAGTCAAGCCTTTTCCAGTGATGGCACTGGGATTTGAAGCCAGCCACAAAACCTTCAACTTTTAATCTGTCCTTGGCAGATGCCATGCTGGAAGGAGCTGCAGTTGGCAACTAAATTTTCTGTATATGGCCCATCAGTTTATGTGGCTGCAATTTGATATACTCTGGGAAGGCATGGCCCCAGAAACTGTGTCCCAGGATTGCTTCTTGATGCTGGTGTGCCTGTCATTGTTGTATTCCTCATTTTTTGATATGGTATGACATGGTGCCTGTAGTCTCTTAAGATTGATTCCTGGGTATTACCCCTACCTTATTGGGTAAAATTTCCTGTAGATCAAAATAAACTTTTATGAACTAGTGCTGTTTAGATGAATTCATGATTTTATAGAATTCCTAATTTGATTCAAATAATTTTAGGAAGTTAGTGTAGTTGATAGAAAATTTAAGAGATAATTTAAGTTGTTTTTCCAGAAAGATATAATAAAGTTGAAATCAAGAACACATTGTGCTCTGTCCTCATAGTATAGTCTATAAAGGCTGCGTAAAAAGAAATACAATAAGCTTTTCTGTGCTACATGCATGTAAAAGCAAAAGGAAGAAAAATGGGCTTGGGCAGATTAATGATCATCACAAACATTCATTTTAGGTCAGGTCCAGGGATGAGGCCACAGGCATGAACCATGGTAAAGTAAGGCCATGCTAAGAGTGGGTGATTCTATAAAAATAAACTACTAATTTGATCTTGTGAAATGAACTTATAAAATGAAAGATAGATCAACCTACTGCTTTGAGCTCATAATCAACAATTTTGGTTTAACTCACTCTTGTGTAACATTTTATCTATTGTTGAGTGAGGTCATTTTTCTTCTTACATAGAGAACTTTGTCACAGGAGATATAAAAGTGATTAAAGGAAAAAATAAATTTGTTGGAGTTCCTCTTCATCCACCAAATATGTGTACATATGTAAAATTGGTGGAGTCAGCTGGTTGGACTTTCTGTCCACCAAATATGCATATATGTATATGTGTGTATAGGTAAAATGGTTGGATCCTGTTTTGATCCACCTACCAAATGTGTAAATGACTGTCTATCTTTCTGTATGTATGTACATGTGTACATATGTATGTATGTTTGAAATTGGAGTTTGCTTGTTGGAGCCTAGTTTATTTAATTCAGTGTGTGTGTGTATGTGTGTGTGTGTGTGTGTGTGTGTGTGTGAGAGAGAGAGAGAGAGAGAGAGAGAGAGAGAGAGAGAGAGAGAGAG
>JADRCH010013997.1:0-23559 GCA_019843965.1 Rhynchomys soricoides | reverse complement strand
AGAGAGAGAGAGAGAGAGAGAGAGAGAGAGAGAGAGAGAGAGAGAGACTTTTCTTTCTTTCTTTATCTTTCTTACTGGCACCTAAAAAGTTAAAGTTCAGAGTTTCTCCTTGGTCACAGAGAGTACCAGAGAGTACCAGCCCCAGGTAATAGAATTTTGCTCACTTTAGTGCTTACAATGCTGACCCTGTAAATTGCTTACAACTGTTAATGGGAAAGTGGGGGGTGAGTGTTGTGGTTGGTTGTTATCAGCACCAACTGATAGTAATCTCTGACTCCACACCTCACTGCCCTCCTCAGCTTACCTGTGGTGTTGAAGCTGGTCTTCGACATGCCCTACCTGCAAGATGTGCTAGATGTGCTGAGATAATGTTGGTACAGAACTTGTGGGAGTGGGCAGCCAATGACTGATCCAACTTGCGGCCAATGCCAGTAGAGGGAGCCCATGCCTAACACTGCCTGGATGGGTAGGAACCAGATGATAGAGAGCCAAGAGACCTAGGATAGAATTAAATATGACTGGCCTCCCCCAAAATATCAATGAAGTGATTCCTAATGATATTCTGTTATACTCATTGATTGGTGCCTAACCCAACTATTATTAGTGACACCACGGCAAAACATTAGGTAGAGCTCAGCCAAACTCATGAAAGAGGGTAAGGAAGGATTGTAGAAGCCAGAGGAGTAGAGACACCATGAGAACAAGGCCCTCCAGATCAACTAAGCAGGGTTTTAAGAGGCTCAGAGAGACTAAAGCAACAATCACAGAACCTGTATGGGTCTGAGCTAGGTCCTGTGCATATATCTTATGGTTGTGTAGATTGATGTTCTTCTGGAACTCCTAACAATGGGAATGGGAGTGTCTCTGACTCTTTCATGTCTCTGACTCTTTTTTTGCCAGCCTTACAAGTATTTTTCAACTATTTCTATTGAGAAAATTTTTATCAGGGTGTTTGATCTATAATTTTCTTCTCCTTGTATCTTTATCTGGTTTAAGTATCAGGATAATGTACCTCCATAAACACTGTCAATGTTCTAAGTATCCTGTCCTTTTGTATTTTATGGAGTAGTATGGGAATAATTGATGATACTTCTTCATTGCAAATCTGGTGGAATTTAGTGATGAGTTCATTTAGATATCTAGATGAGGACTTATCCTTTTTTAGTTTAAAGAATTTTTATACTGCTTCAATCTTTCTATTTCTTACAGATTTGAATAAATTATCTCATCTTGGTTTGATCTTGATAGTTTATGTACATCTTGAAAGTAATTTTCTAATTGAGTAGATTATATTTTTTAAAGAATACCTTAGTATTTTTATTAAGTTTCATTGGTTTTTGACAGAAATGTCTCTTTTATTTGTACATTTGTTGATTTGGTCTCCTTCCCTCTCTTAATTACTTCCTCCATCTGGGGATGTTGAACTTGAGATGCTCTTATTTTCCAAGTGTTTAACCTGTTGTGAGTTTTCTATTTGATTCTTTTGTTGGTTTGTTTTAATCTCTCTACCTTCTTAATGGATACCATTAAAGCAATGATTCCTTTTTTATGATGATCTTGGGTTCATCATATAACATATATTTCAGTGTACTTTGTATTCATTTCAATTCTTAGAAAGGATTTATCATTTTCCTTCTTGATTTTATCAATAATTGGTTTTATTCAATAAGGTGGAATTTCATTAATCTTCACAAACTTGTGTATGTTCTATAGCCTTTTTGCTGTTAATTTGTAGCTTTGTTCCATTGAATGAGATAGAAATCAAACAATTGTTCAGTTCTGTTATATTTGTTAAAACTTATTTTTTGTCACGATATGTAATCTTTTACAGAAAGTATTCCATAGGCTGCTAAAAAGAATGTGTATGACACGTTTCAGGATCAAATATTCATTTTTTAAATCTTTTTCATTATTATCTTTAATCTTTTTATGTGGTCCAGTCATCTTTCCCCTCCCTTTCTACCCTCAGACAGTTCCTCATCCCATTCCTTCTCCCCTGTCTCCAAGAGGATGCTCCCACACCCCCACACTCCTTCAATTCCCTGCCAGGCTTCTGCATTCCCTAGGGCATCAAATCTCTCATGGGTTAGGTGCCTCTTCTCTCACTGAGGCCAGACCAGGAAGTCCTCTACTGTATATGTGTTGGGGATCTTGGACCAGTTAGTGGATGCTGCCTGGTTGGTGGGTCATGTTTTGAGAGATCTCAGGGGTCCTGGTTAATTGAAACTGCTGGTCTTCCTATGGTGTCATTTTCCTCCTTAGCTTCTTTCAGTCTTTCCCTAATTCAACCACAGGAGTCCCTGAGCTTCTGTCCATTGGTTGAGTATAAGCATCTGCTTCTGTTTCAGTCAGCTGCTTGTTGGGCCTCTGGGAGGGCAGCCATGCTAGGCTGCTGTCTGTAAGCACATAATAGATAGCATCAGTAATAATGTCAGGCTTTGGAGCCTCCCCTTGAGATGGGTCCTAATTTGGGCCTGTCACTAGACCTCCTTTCACTTAGTTGCTTCTCCATTTTTGTCCCTGCAGTTTATATAGACAGGAACAATTCTGAGTCAGAGTTATTGACTGTGGAATAGCAACCCCATCCATCTACTTGATGCCCTGTCTTTCTACTGGAGGTGTACTCAAACAAGTTTTCTCTCCCCACTGCTGGGCATTTCATCTAAGGTCTGTCCCTTTTGAGTCTTGAGATTCTCTCATCTCCTGGGTCTCTTGGGTCTCATCTTCTGGGTCTCTAGAAGGTTCCCCATCTCCTACTTCCTGAGATTGTATATTTCCATTCATTCTGCTGGTCCTCCAAGCTTCATTGCTGACCCCCAATACCTGATCATGCTCCCCTTTTCCCCTGCCCCTCCCTCTCCCATCTTCCACCCAGTTCCATTCCTTCTTCTGCCCTCTGGTTTCTTCTCCCTCCCTAGTGGGATTGAAGCATCTTTATTTGGTCCCTATGGCTTGTTAACCTTTTTGAGTTCTACGGATTGTATCCTGAGTATTCTGTGCTTTTTGGCTAATATCTACTTATTAGTGAGTACGTACCATGCATGTCCTTTTGGGTCTTAGATACATCACTCAGAGTGATATTTTCTAGTTCCATTCATTTGCCTGCAAAACTCAGGATATCCTTGTTCTTACTAGCTGAATAGAAGCCCATTGTGTAAATGAACCATATTTTCTATATCCATTCTTCTATCATGGGACATCTGGGTTGTTTTCAGCTTCTGGCTATCACAGATAAGGTCACTATAAACATAGTGGAGCATGTGCTCTTATAACATGATGGGACATCTTTTGGGTATATGCCCAGGAATGGTATACCTATGTCTTCAGGTAGAACTATTTCCAGTTTTCTGAGGAACCTCCAGATTGATTTCCAGAGTGGTTGTACCAGTTTGCAATCCCACCAACAATAGAGTTTTCTTTTAGTGCTTCTCAGCCATTTGAGATTCATCTGTTGTGAATTCTCTGTTTAGTTCTATACTCCATATTTTGACAGGGTTGTTTGGTCTTTGTGGAGGTTAGCTTCTTGAGTTCTTTATATATTTTGGATATTAGGCCTCTATCAGATGTGGGGTTAGAGAAGATTTTATCCCAATCTATAGGTTTCCAATTTGTCCTATTGACTATGTTCTTTGCCCTAGAGAGCTTTTCAGTTTCATGAAGTCCCATTATAGCCCATTAGAGCATATCTCTTTGGTATATGACGTCATCTAACTCTGATATTTCCTGTTTATTTTCTGCCTGGATGATATTTCAGTGGGTGAAAGTAGTTATGAAAATTACCTCCTGCTACTGTATAGATGTTCACATGTAACTTTAAATCCAATAATATCTATATAAAATTTGTTGTATGCTTGGCACATACATGTTTATAACTGTAGCACATTCTTGGTGGGATTTTATTCTAATGAATATGTAGAAACTCTCCTTACTCTTTAGATTAGTTTTGGGTTGGAGTCTACTTTGTCAGGAATTAGAGAATCAAATCTTCTTTTATCCCAATTTCATCCTTCAGCCTAATGCAGCATCCATCTTTTATGAAAAAACATCTTTCTTAGAGGTTAAATTGATAGATCCCACCTTTTAACCTTATTCTGCTAGTCTACAACTCTTACTTGAAAAATTGAGTCCACTGATACTAGGAGCTAATATTGAAAGGGAAGTATTGTTTCTTATCATTGGTTGATTTTGCACTATTTCCTAATCCTCTTGCTGAATGACTAGTCATACTTTTTTTTCTTCCTTGTGGCTTCATGCATGGATCTGTCTCTGTTTACTGTGAAGTATTCTTTCAATATTCTCCCATAGATTAGGCTTATCAGTCACAAATTATGTAAGCCTAATTTTACTGTGAAATGTTTCCCTTTAAATTATAATCGCTTATTGATATAGTAATCTGAGTTGATGTTTCTTCTGACTTTGACTATATGTTATTATAAGGGCCTCAATCTTTTGACATCTGTATTAAGAAATCTAGTGGAACTTGGTAACTTTTTCATAGTGCAATATACTTAGTTTGTTCTAAATATTTAACAGCTTATTCATGTTATTATGAAGAGAAATGTCCCCTTAATATCTGTTTTGTGTTCACCAAAATCTGTTATGTCTATAATGGCACATTGTTCAGTTAGAAAATTTTTCATTATGATTGTATTGCCACCATTTTCTAATTTTTAGAATGAAATTATTTACTTTTTTCTTAATACAAAATGTTTAAAATTTTTAAAAGTGATTTCAATTTACATGTATGAATGCTTTACCAGAATGCATGCCTGTGCACTAAATATGGGCCTGGTATGCAGAAAGGCCCCTGAACTGAAGTTAAAAATGTTTATGAGCCATCATTTTGTGCTAAGAATTGAACCCAAGTTCTCTGGTAGTGCTCATAACCTCTGACATATCTATCTAGTCTTGTGATATAGAAGATTCTTATATTTGACATGAATGATATATTACATATCTTGAAAGTCATATTTGTTCCTCTTAACAATTTACCTTGTCTTCATGCTCAAATAGCCTGTGGTTTCTTTAATCTATTATATTGGTGAGATTTTCCCAAGCAGTTTTTATTCAATTTATTGTGTTCTTCATTTCTAGTATTTCAGTTTTGTTTTCCCATTTCTTCATTTAATTCAAGTTTTAAATCACATTTAGAATTTTTTGTTTCCTTAAGTTTTTGTGTTCTTTTGGGATTAGTTTGGAGTTTGTTTTCTCAATCAATTTTTTAACATTTCATTGTTCTTATTTCTTAGTCCAGTATTTAATTTAATTCACTCTCACATCAGTAATCTGAGATAGCAGTGTGTGGAAGAGTTATTTCAATTTGGTTTTTCACATTACTAGTGACTTTGCAATTGTATTGTCCTGTCACATCTGGAGGTAGGCCACTGGATGAACTTATCTAAGTTTAACTTATCTACTTATTTCTGCATTCAGGTAGTGAATAAGAATGCAATTGGTAGATCTTAGTGATCTAAGAATCAGTGAGTTCCCTGAGGCCTCAAAATATATCTTTCCTTACTGCTCAGCAGCAGGAAGTTGTTTCTCTGTTTTTCCGTATTTGTTCAGTGAAGGAGTAGCAACTGCTCAGCTAGATTTCAGTAGAACCTTCAAACCTATAACCACACCCAAACTATACTCCCTGACCTCCAGTGACTTGTGAGCACATTAAAAATTGAAAACTGTTACTCTATTCTATATTGCTTTCTTTTCTTTCATCCAGGAAGAAGTTTTATTGAGGTGAAAACCTTGCATGTCCTGTAGCAATTTCTTTATAGATGTTTAAAAGACTAGTGTACAAAGCAATAACTTATGTAAGGGATAAGAAGGGGGAAGCTAGAGAAGTGTACAGAAAAGAATCATTCATTTCAAGGTAAACTCGTTTCCCAGAATTCTGTTATGTGAACTGCTTAGACTGAGTGCTTTTTAAAACATAATGCTTTATTCACATTGTCGTTCTAAAGGCTGGGAGACCAAGGCTTTGGGCTACATCTGGTGAAGCTGTAATATGCTCTTTGTTTATTTGTTTTGTTCCTTTTCCTTTTCAATACTGGGAATAGATGGGACATCAGAGTCATGTGAACAGTAGACATGTTCATTCAGGTAAAAATTCTTGCTGTGGGAGTTCTTACCAAAGCACCTCATGGGAAAACAGTCATGCTCACATATAGACCACAGCTGGATATTATAAATGACTCAATCTTAAGTTAACACAATAATTATTACATTTATTCAATCATGGAGAGAATAATGTATTCATGAGACTTCATGAACAAATAGCCTCTTTGAGACCCTAAATCTAAGCATATTGTAATGCATGTTAAATTTTAAAATAAATTTTGGTGGTGATATTTAATAATCACTCCTAAAATTTGAAACCTGAGGAAGTATTCTCCCAATACATAGAAGACTATACAAACAATATTAGAAACAATGTAAACCGAGGACTACAAAATAAAACTCTAGTATATCCTGAATGTTTAAATTTAGAATTAATATGCACAAGAATATATCATCTAATGTGAATTCAATGAATAAATAAGCAGCAATGTCAACACATTTAAATTCCTTGATTGTCCCATTACTTTTTCTTACTGTAAACTTATATTTTTACTATTCTTCTGTTCCTTCTCCTTCTGTTATTGAACATGAGGTCACAAACTGTGCCCCAAGCCAGGTCTAGGCTCCAGTCATCAATAAGCTAACTTAGGGTCAAATTAAAGTTGGAAACAAGGCTAGGTGTTAAATCCCAGGACTCAGGTGGCAGAGGTAGGCAGATCTCTGTGAGTTTGAGGCCAGCCTTGTCTATAGAGAGTTCCAGGACAGCAAGGGCCACATGGAGGAACCCTGTCTCCAAAAACAAAAAGAAGAGCAAAAAAAGTGACAAACTGAACTATTCACTGTCATCACCACATTATGAAGAGGAACAAGGAGATCCAGAGAGATGTCCTAAGTTCATCCTTGTAAATAGTTTCTACAAAGAAAACCTGAATTATGTTTTTGTTGTTCTGCAAATTCAGTGATATATTCTCAAATTTACAACACAATTATGATGGATTAGAATGTGGATTACAGAAAGATAAGCATAATGATGTTTTTCTTTGTTGGTAAAAGCTAACCTGTTTCACACCTGAGACTGGGGAAATGTCATCACATATCTTAGCAGGGGACAGTGAGACAAATGAAACCGAAGGAGAAGGCCTTAGCCATCCACTTGAGAATCATTTAAGCTGTAATGTTCCATAATGTCCAATGGAAATAATATTTATTTTAGAGTTTGGGTACAGGCCAAGAGGTGACTGAACATCCAATATTTTCTTTGAAGCCTGAACCTGCATGTGCACCATAGAATAGCATTTTCTAGACAGCTGGTGATTTTTCTCAGAGGTCACCAAATATCAATGTTTGTAAACTTCTGTTTGCAGTTTCAAAATTTACCATCTTAGAAATCGAATCATTTAACTAGGAAAACAAGAACCATAGCTGGAAGGAAGTTGTTGGTGTTTTATGCAGCAGAAAACCTTGTGATGTGCAATCATGCAGGGAATCATAGAGTTGGCCTGGCCTTGCTCCATTGATGCAAGCCTCAGGATTTTCAGGTTATGTCCGTGGCTCTTGGGGCACAATGTGCCTTCCAGTTCCAGTGAAACTTATGCATTCCCTCAGGCAATGAAGTGTTCAGACCACTTTATGTTTGTCTGTATGTTAGTTCTGCTAGTAGTCAAGGAAGCATGAAAACTTGACAGGAGTATTGGTCTTAGACATTAATCTTGTATACCCTATATAGCTTGTAAACTTCATTGTATCCTGGGAACTACAACTGTATCTATCCTGGCAATTGCAATTTATTCTGTTTCTAGTAGAGGTATTAAAAGTCTAAGTGTTCTCAATAAAATTGTCATAGCTTCAGTTGTGCTGTGGTCTCTCCAACCTGGCCTGACTTAATTCCTGTGGCTTGATTTAATTCCTTTCAGCCATATCAGGTAACCTTCATCCAGTAAGTAAGTGGGACACTTACAGGTGATACTAGGAACAAAGACCTGAACTATGAGAATTTAAGAAAAAAAAATGAAGAAGAAGAAGAAGGAAAATTTTAAAGACAAAGAACTCCTAGGAATTTTGTGTGCAAAGTATAACAATGTAGGAACCTTTGAAGGTAAAAAGATGGGGTAGTCCGGATGTAAAGAGCAACATTTCTTTGCAGAAGTTCTGCAGACTTTACTGCTCAAGAAAAGAGGTAAAGAGAGACACCATCACTTGATGAAACTCCTGGAGTTCAGGAGTGAACTTCAGCCGTCTTCCCTGAAAGAGGATCTCTGGATCCCAGAATTTGGTCCTAATTGGAAAGATCAATTCACCTCCAGTCTGCAACTCCACCCAGGGCAGATCGGGTGCTAGGGCCACTCGGGCACTCCAGTGCTTGGGCGTTTCTGCCGCCTCCCACACCCAGATACAGTCCAGTCTCATCTGTCAAAACCAGGGTCATAGGTGAGACCCTCTGCCCCAATACCTGCCCCAGGTGGGACCCCCATGGAGTCCAGTGGACACAAGACTTGCCCACCCTGCTGGAGCCCTATTTTCCTTTAGGTCTGCAGCTCTGCCCAGAGCAGAGCTGGTGCTCCTGAAACTCTTGCACACCCCAGGGCCTGTCTGTCTACCAATAGGTCTGCTGCAAACAGGGGAACAGCTTTCCTGTCTCCCAGGATATGTACTGTAACCAGAGACACAGAAAGCCTGCCCTAAGTAGGCACATAGGAGGCTTCTCTAACTAGAGACAGCACTGTCTGATTCCCAGGATGCCTGCTCTAACTCAGGTCACAGAACTCTGTCTACAAGGAGGGTCATACTCAAGTTGAAGACAACCAGGCCAGTTAACACCAGAAATAACCAGAGAACAAGAGACAAGAACATATGCAACAGAAACAAATGCAACTAGGCACCATCAGAACCCAGTTGTCCCATTACAGCAAACCCTGGATATACTAACATACCTGAAAAGGAAGATTCCAACCTAAAATCCCATCTCATGATAGAGGCTTTTAAGGAGAACAGAAATAACTCCCTTAAAGAATAACTCCTTTACAGAAAAACACAATCAAACAAATGAGATAATTGAACAAAACTATCCAAGACCTAAATATGGAAATAGAAACAATAAAGAAATCACAAATGTAGGTAACCCTGGAGATGGAAAACCAAGGAAAGAAATCAGGAGTTACAGATGGAAGTATCACTAACAGAATAAAAAGAGATAGAAGAGAAAAACCAGAGGAGTAGAAGATACCATAGAAGATATTGACAAACAGTCAAAAATTACAAAAGTTCCTAACCCAAAATATCCAGGAAATTCTGGACACAATGAAAAGACCAAACCTAAAAATAATAGAAATAAAAGAGAGTGAAGATTCCTAATTCAAATGGCAAGAAAACATCTTCAACAAAATCCTAGGGAAAAAAATACCCTAACCTAAAGAAAGAGATGGTTATAAATGTACAGGAAGCTTACAGAATTACAAATGGATTGGATCAAAAAAAGAAATCCTTCTATCACATAATAATCAACACACTAAATGCACAGAACAAAGAAAGAATATTAAAAGAAGTAAGGCCAAGTAACATCTAAAGACAGACCTATCAGAATTACACTAGACTTCTCCAAAGAGACTCTAAAAGCCAGAATATTTTGGACAGACATCATGAAGACCTTAAGAGACACAAATACCAGCCCAGGCTACTATACCCAGTAAACCTTTCAATCACCATAGATGGAAAAACCAAGATATTCCATGACAAAACCAAATTTCAACAATATATTTCTACTAATCCAGACCTACAGAGGATAACAGAAGGTAAACTCCAACACGAGGATGTTAACTACACCCAATAAAACAGAAGAAATTAATCATATCATAACAATCTCAAAATAAGAAAACCACACAAACATAATACCACTTCTAACAACAGAAATAACAGAACCCAACAATCATTGGTCATTACTATCTCTCATCATCAATAGACTCAATTCCCCAATAAAAAGACATAGGCTAACAGATGGGTATGTAAACAGGACCCATCATTTTGCTGCATACAAGAAACACACCTCAATGACAAACACAGACATTACCTCAGAGTAAAAGGCTAGAAAAAAGTTTTCCAGGCAAGCTGAAGTGGCCATTATAATATCCAATAATATGGACTTTCAACCAAAAGTTATCAAAGAAGGCCTACAACCAATGCTTCTCAAACTATTCCAGAAAATATAAATAGAAGGAACACTACATAATTCTTGCTATGAAGCCACAGTTACACTGCTACCTAAACTACACAAAGACCCAACAAAGAAACAGAATTTCAGACCAATTTCCCTTATGAATCCACCATATAAAAAAACTCAAAGGAAAAACAATCAACTCATTAGATGCTGAAAAAGCATTTGACAAAATACAACACCCTTTCATGTAAAAAGACTTGTGAAGATCAGGAATTCAAGGCACATACCTAAACATAATAAAAGCAATATACAGCAAACCAATAGCCAACATCAAATTAAATGGAAAGAAACTTGAAGCAATTCCACTAAAATCAGGGACAAGATAAGACTGCCCACTCTCTTCCAATTCATTCAATAAAGTACTCAAAGTTCTAGCTAGAGAAATTAGACAACAAAAGGAGGTCAAAATGGTACAAATTGGAAAATAAGATATCAAGATATCACTATTGTAGATGATATGATAGTATCCATAAGCAACCCCAAAAATACTATCAGAGAACTCCTACAGCTGATAAACTACTTCAGCAAAGTGGCTGGATATAAAATTAACTCAAACAAATCAGTAGCCTTCCTCTATACACAGGATAAAGAGGCTGAGAAAGAAATGAGGAAAATAACACCCTTCATAATAGTCACAAATAATATAAAATATCTTGGTGTAACACTAACCAAGCAAGTGAAAGATCTGTATGACAAGAACTTCAAGTCCTTAAAGAAAGAAATCTAAGAAGATCTCAGAAGATGGAAAGATTCCCCTGCTCATATATCAGTAGAATTAAAATAGTAAAAATGGTCATCTTACCAAAAGCAATCTACAGATTCAATGCAACCCCATCAAAATTCCAACTCAATTCTTCAGAATTAGCAATTCTCAACTTCATATGGAAAAACAAAAAATTTAGGATAGCCAAAACAATTCTCAACAATAAAAGAACATCTGGAGGAATCACCATTCCTGACCTCAAGCTGTACTGCAGAGCAATAGTAACAAAATTTGCATGGTATTAGTACAGAGACAAATGGGTCAATCAATGGATAAAACCCACACACCTTTAGACACTTGATCTTTGACAAAGAAGCCAAAACCAGACAGTGAAAAAAAGAAAGCATTTCAACAACTTGTGCTGTCATGTAGACTGGCAGTCTTCATGTAGAAGAATGCAAATTGCTCCACATTAATCACCTTGCACAAAGCTCAAGTCCACATTGATCAAGGACCTCAACATAAAGACAGATACATTGAATCTATTAGAAGAGAAAGTAGCCTGGAAGACATTGGCACAGGGGAAAATTTCCTGAACAGAACACAAATGACTCAAGCCCTAAGATCAAAAGTTGACAAATGGGACCTCATAAAACTGAAAAGCTTCTATAAGGCAAAGAACACTGTCAATAGGACAAAACGGCAACCCACAGATTGGGAAAAGGTCTTTACTAACCCTACATCTGATAGAGGGCTAATATCCAAAATGTACAAAAACTCAAGAACTTAGACTCTAAAAATCCAAATAACCTAATTTAAAAATAGGGCACAGAGCTAAATAAAGAATTCTCAGCTGAAGAATCTTAAATGTCCAAGAACCACTTAAAGAAATGTTTAACATCCTTATTCATCAGGGAAATGCAAATCAAACAACACTGAGATTCCACTTTACACCAGTAAAGATGGCTAATATCAAAAACTCAGATGAAAGCAGATGCGGGCAAGGATTTGGAGAAAGAGAAATACTTCTCCATTGCTAGTGGAATTGCAAACTGGTATAACCACTCTGGAAATCAATCTGGAGGTTCCTCAGAAAATTGGAAATAGACCTACCTGAAGACACAGCAATACCACTCTTGGGGATATACCCAAAAATGCCCCACCATGCCACAGGAGCATGTGTTCCACTATGTTCATAGTGGCCTTGTTTGTGATAGCCAGAAACTCGAAATAATCCAGATGTCCCACAACAGAAGAATGGATACAGAAAATGTGGTTCTTTTACACTATGGAATACTACTCAGCTATTAGGAATGAGGACATTCCAAGTTTTTCAGGCAAATGAATGGAACTAGAAAATATCATCCCAAGTGAAGTAACTCAGACCTAAAAGTACATGCATGGTATGTACTCCCTGCATTGCCAAAACTAAAAGTACAGAATACTCAAAATACAGTCCACAGAACTCAAAAAGGTCAACAAGCTGAAGAACCCAAGTGAGGACATCCCAGTCCCACTTGGGAGGAAGAAGAAAGCAATCACAAGGGGGAAGGGAGGGAGGGATTTGGGAGGGAAAGTGGAGAGTGGTGGGGGAAGGGAAGAGTGGAACATGACTTGTTATTGGGTAGGGGGAAAGGACTGAAACCTTGAGAACTAGCAGAAAGACCTGGGAGGAGAGATACTCTTAGGACTCAAAGGGAAGGACCTTAGATGAAATGCCCAACAATGGGGAGGGGGAACTTGTAGAGCCCACCTCCAGCAGAAAGACAGGGCATCAAGTGAGGGATAGGGTTCCCATCCCGCAGTCAAAACTTTGACACACTATTGTTCCTGCCTGAAAGAACTGCAAGGATGGAAATGGAGAGGAGCCTGAGGAAATGAAGGTCCAGAAACAGGCCCAAAGTGGGATCCAGCTCAAGGGGAGGTCCTAAGGCCCAATGACTTAGAAACTATATATCCATTTTATTTAAGACTTGAGGATCGTTAAGGAGACTTGTGCTCAGTATGGACCAACTGATCCTTTTACATCATGACCAAGCTATTAGAAATCAACAAAATAATGTACCCATAACTTCTAAAAATGGCACTAGGAGAAGGCATGTATGCTGCTGCTCAATTACCGATTACATATCCTCTTGAGGTTTATGGACAAATCAATACTTTAACATTACAGGAATGGCATAATTTACTGGATTCTTTAAAAATGACTGAGGAGCTTTCAACAATTAGTTGGGGGCTTGATGAGCCATATCAAGATATTGTTTCCTATTTTTTGTTGGCATTGGTTGCCTGATGCTTAACGGAGAGGTGAGAATGATCATCATTACACAACTGGTATATGAGAATGTCAATGCTAATGTTGCATGCCAAATTCCTATTGTCCCTTTAGAAAAGAAAAGGAAACACTAATGGTTACAACCACCTCTATGTTGGTATTTGACTTTATACTCAAGGGTTAGCTCTGGTGAGGCCCTCCAAGGGCAGACAATGGCTCAACTATTAGCAGTTACTGAACAGAGAATAAGAAATGAAAAATGACTAATAGCCCAACTTTATGTCAGAAAATTCATGCTGCTCCTTTAAAGAGAGCTACAAGTTGTTTCCTCTTGTTTTTATTATACATTATATGGATTGTATTTTACTTTTTCTGAAAATATTAAATATTAAAGATCTATTTACAAAGGTAAAAATTCGATTAAGTGTTTAAATTTGTATTCCTCAAAGGGAAAAAATGAAATTTATTTCAATATTGCTGATGACTTAACACTGGATTTTACTATTTTATGACCCCATACAATATTTTTAAAAATCAACAATGGCCAAGCCTTTTTAGGAAGTTTGCCAAAAGTCTGATATAACCCACATCACAGGCATCAAATCTTTTGTGCAAACAGCTAATAGACAGTTTAGATGTTATTTAAGAATAAAGAATGGAGAGCTGGAGAGATGGCTCAGTTGTTAAGAGCACTTACTGCTCCTCCAGAGGTCCTGAGTTCATTTCCCAGCAAGCACATGGTAGCTCCCAACCATCTATAATGGGATCTGATGCCCTCTTCTGTCTGAAGATAGCTACAGTGTACTCACATACATAAAATAAATAAAAGTTTTTAAAAATAATAAAACAATTAAAATAACGAATGGGGAGTGGGATAGTATGACTACTCATGACACTTTATCTTCTTTTCTATATACTTACATTTTGGCAAAAATTGCCCTACCACTATAAGCACCTGTGGGGGCACCTCTGAAAAAATTAAAGGTCAAAGTCCTTTGGAAAGATGCTATGTCTGGCCAACTGAATAGCTCTGACTGTGTTTGTGTTTTTCCTCAGGGTGTATTAAAGCAGCTGTGGATACTTGAAAGACTAATACTACCTGTGGAAGATGGGTGAAGCAACTATTGACTAAAGGAAAAGACTTGGTGACATCTTAGGGGAGGATGTGACAGAAGAACTGCTATTTTTGGTATGCTTTCTCTGTTGAATACATGTTATTGCTGAAGCATATTGGGCTAACATACCCAAAATACCTATGATGTATGCCTCTCAAGGCAGCAAGGTCAGGCCAACTTATGGTTCCTTGCACAAATATATCTGACTTCAATAATAAATTCTAAAAGATGCTCCTCCTAGGGATTCTTGAGAATCCAGAGATTTCCAACTCACATAGAATACTCTGTCAAAGTCTGTACTCAGTTTGATCACTGGTGACTTGGTGCATACACTGAAGTTTAGAAGTTTAGTAATCTACATGTGGTTATGTCTAGTTCATTCAAATCCATCAATCTGGAGGCCAAGCTCAGAGTACATCAACCACTGGTGAATGGATTATATTCAAGTAAGAGCACAAACATTACTTGGAATGGTGTGTGTGTGTGTGTGTGTGTGTGTGTACACACGTGTATATACATGTGTGAATACATGTACCAGATTTCGTCCTAGGAGAAGAGGGAAATAGTTTTATAAGGTAATGTCCTTGCCAACCATCTTCCCAAGAGAAAGCAAATTTGTAGTGAATGTACAAATACATGTTCGCATGTGCTGTAAGATATTTGCTGGGTTTTCCTGTTAAATCCAAATTAAATCTTGGGTGTTTTCCTGCATTTTGTTTCCTAATACTTTGTCACTTAAATGCTTTGAAGACATCTGCCACATCTGTACTTAGTTTGTTTTCAGAAAAACTACCTCAGAAATTTGACTTTTCATATTTTTCAAGTCAAGGCTTCACATTTTATAACTCTATTTACAAAAAATTTCAACATTTTTTAAATAAAATTGGTTACTACTAATGCTTCTTTAAAACATCCCAGAGGTTTACATTGTTTTAAGTAATATATTTTAGAGTCATTAATCTGTTTTCTAGACTTTTATGACACAATAAGAAACAGTCAGTGGAGCTCTATATGGGAGGAAGCAGTTTGGCAGGTGATAAACCATAGAGCAAGTGAATCTCAGAAGTGGTTTTAGAGCTATGACAATCTTAAGAGATTTGTAATCTTTGACTTTTAAGTGGACAAATGTCAGAGTTCACTGTAACACATTCACACAAATATTTACATGGAGTGGAAGGGAATAAGAATTAAAATATCCTTTCTAGTCAAGAAGTCCTAAGTAATTTACATTGGTGAGTATGGTACCCTGGCATCTTACTGAAGCTTTTTCGTTTCACTATGTAATTATTATATTCATAATTATTCTTTAAACCATGACATTCCATTGAAGTTTACCACTTTGATTCTATTTCATAAAACTATATTCTACTAAAAGATTTCTTTCTTCTTTTCTGAACTGACTTCTTGATATTATGGAATTCAGAAAAACACAGAAACAAAGAACAGAACAAGTCCCACTCTAGAGCAGGGATTATTACCACTTGACTCTTTCATGTTAGAGTAAATAATTTGAAGTGAAATATGTGTGATTCTTAAATCATTGTGAATTTAATAGCACTTTGATCAAGATCTCCATAGAAAGTAGTAAGGAGACTTTGAAAATGTATTTCCTATTTCCCATTATAATATGAGCTTTAAAAATATGTATTTTAGAAGTTCTCTACTTTTTAATAGGGTTATTTGGTTCTCTGGAGTCTGCCTTCTTGAGGTCTTTGTATATTTTGAATATTAGCCCTCTCTCAGGTGTAGGGTTGGTAAAGATCTTCTCCCAATCTGTGGGTTTTGATGTTGTCCTACTTATAGTTTCACTTGCTTTAGAGAAGCTTTTCCATTTTATGAGGTCACATTTGTCGATTGTTGCTCTAAAAGCATAAGCTATTGGTGTTGTGTTCAGGAAGTTTTTCCTGTGCCCAAGTATTTGAGCCTCTAGAGATTTCTCAACCAAGGAATCTCAAATGGCTGAGAAACACTTAAAGAAATGTTCAACATCCTTAGTCATCAGGGAAATGCAAATCAAAACAACCCTGAGATTCCACTTCAAACCAGTCAGAAAGGCTAAGATGAAAAAAACACAGGTGGCATCAGATGTTGGCTAGGATGTGGAGAAAGAGAAACACTCCTCCATTGCTGGAGGGACTGCAGGTAGTAAGACCACTTTTGAAATCAGTCTGGCTGTTCCTGAGAAAATGAGAAACAATTCTACCTGAAACCCCAGCTATACTGCTCCATCAAATAATAAGGACACATGCTCCATTATGTTCATAGCAGCCTTATTTATAATAGGCAGAAGCTGGAAAAAAAAACCCAGATGTCCCTCAACTGAAGAATGGATACAGAAAATGTGGTACATTTACACAATGGGGTACTACTCAGCTATTAAAACAATGACCTCATGAAATTCGCAGGCAAATGCATGGAACTTGAAAATATCATCCTGAGTGAGGTAACCCAGACACAAAAGAACACATATGGTATGTACTCACTAGTAAGTGGATACTAATCCAAAAACTCACAATGCCTATGATACAACCTACAGACCATATGGAACATTGAAGGACGGAAGACCATGGGGTGGATGCTTCAGTCCTGCATTGAGGGGTGAGGGAGCAGTACAATTATAGAAGATGGAAGGAGAGGGGGACAAGGGAGGAATAAAAGAGAAAGGAGGAAATAAGGGTGGCAGTATCAGAATTAGGAGGAGACATGAGAGAGGTACAGAGAGTCAGGACTTGGAATAAACAAAGGGGGATGAGATACTGGGGATAACCACTGGAGGGTCCCAAATACCAGAGAAATGTGAGGCTCCCAGGACTTGACGGGATTTACTATAACCATAATGTGCAGAGAAGGGGGAGATAGAACCTGTGGAGACCACTTCTGGTAAATAGCCACAGCCCCTGGTCAAGGGATGGGGCCACCCACCCATCTCAAAGTTTTTTAATCCAGAAAATTTCCTGTCCAACGGAAGAACTGGGACCAAAAAAAAAAAAAAAAAAAAAAAAAGGAACAGAAACTGAAAGAAGGGCCAACCAGAGAACAGCCCCACCTGGGGATATATCATGTCGGCAGACACCAAACCCAACACTGCTGCTATGGTCAAGAGGCACTTGTGGACAGGACACAAGTGTGGCAGTTCTGGGGGAGGTTCTGCCAGCAACGGACCAATGAAGAGGTGGATGCTTGGAGCCAACCATCAGCCTAAACTCAGGGAACCTGGTGGGGGAGCTGGCAGAAGGAATGGAGGAGCGGAGGGGGATGGCACCGCATTGAAAGAACACCATAGGCTGGCCTGACAACCCAGTTCTCCCAGAGACTAGACCACCAACCAAGGAGTGTACCTAGAGGGATCTATGTCTCCAAATACATACGTAGCCGAGGATGATCTTGCCAGACAGAAATTGGAGGGGAGGACCTTGGTCTGGGGAGGTTTGATGCCCCAGAGTAGGGGGATGGGGAGTGGAGGGGTGGCAGTATAGATGGGTGGGGGAGCACTCTCATATAGGAAAAAGGGAGGGGAGGGCAGATGTGGGATGGGGGTTGGTGGAGGGGTAACCAAGAAGTGGGATATCATGGGATGGGGGATTGGTGAAGGGGGTAACTGAGAAGTGAGATAACATTTGAGAAGTAAATGAATTGAATGATTAATAATAATGAAGGAAAAAGAAAAAAAAAAGAAGTTCTAGGAATGTGTGGTTGTTTTTAATAAGAGTGACCTCCATAAGCTCATATAATTCAATGCTTAGTCACTAGGGCATGTCATTTTTTGAAAGGATTAAAAGAATCAGAAGGTGTGGCCTTGTAGGAGGAAGTGTGTCACTGGGGGTGGGCTTTGAGTGTTCAAAAGCCCCTGCCAAGCCCAGAGTCTTTCTCTCAGCTTATACATCAGGATGGAGCTCTCTACTAGTACTCTGTGCTCCAGTTCATGATGGTAATGGATTAAACCTCTGAAACTGATCAAACCCTGACTTAAATGCTTTCTCTCATAAGAGTTGTTCAGTCATCATGTCTCTTCACTTCCATAGAGCATTGAATAAGACAAAAGATTAGTGGAATTTTTGTGAAGTTTGTAATTATCAAAACAATGCCCAGTTGGCAGTGGTGCTTAGACAAGGCACCTCAGAGTTCATAGGTTTTACTTCCATGTGGCTGTTAATGCTGTTCTGCTCATGCTCTCTTGTTTACTATAATATGTCATGTCTGCCATTTTCCCCCAGCCTTATTCTGTTGTCATTGCAAAGGGTTATCCCTAAACACATACAAACACAAAGTAATGTAGCAGACTGCATTCAGACACTTTGTGTATACACACATATATATGTATATATACATACATACTTTTTATATATATATACATATATATATATATGAATTACAATAAAGAATAAGAAGCTATGAGTTTGAGGAATGGAAAGGACAATGGAGGAATTGGAGAGGGGAGAAGTAGAGGAACCACTATGCAAATGCTCATATACAAAATTCTCAAAAGATAAAATCTAAAACAACAAGATAGGCTTTAAACTAACTCATCGAACAAGTTTTGTTGGGTGAATTGGTAATTTTGGTAATTTAGGAAAGCCTTTGAAAATATTTCTGTAAAGTTTTTGCCACAAGAAAGATAGGATTAATTCATTACCTTTTGATGAAAAGTTAAGGATGATACCAGCACCTTTCTGAATTAATTATTATTTATTTATATTAATAATATATTATTAAATATTAATAGTAAATAATTTTACATTCATACAACCTACTCTTTGGAAGGTAAGAAGTACTACTTAAGATCTTATTAGAGAATATGACCAACTTTCATCCATGAGGGGTGTCAAATTGGCAAAATTTGCATTGAGTAACCTGAAGTTCATTATGTGACATTTACCGCATCTTGTTAACAACTATTTCCGATCAGGTTTAAAATGTGATAGCTACTAAGAACAAGTGTTTTGTCCATTTATTTAGAAGTAAATTTATGTACTTAAGCTAAAACTCATAAATTCAGAGGCTAATAGGAATGTATTAAATTGTTCTTATCATTTACAGAAACATGTTAAATCATTGTATGACTGAATGTAATTTCAAGGATTTTTTTCCCTTTGATTAGTATGTAGTCACCTTCCTTATCTGCTCTGTTTGATTTTGCTTCGAAGTCTTTTTTGTCTGATATTAAAAGAGATGTGCTGGATTTCTACTTAGACCAAATTATTTGGAATATCTTTTTTCCTTCCTTCTACTCTGAGGTGATGTCCATCCTCTACGTTTAGGTGTGTTTTTGACCACACCATAAGGATGGATCCTATTTTCCAATCCATTCTGTTTTACTGGGAAAATGAGACCTTTGATGTTGGGAGTTATCAATAAGCAGTGCTTGTTGGTTATGGCCTATCCCAGTATGACCATAAAATTCTCAAGGAACGGGTTCAGGTGTTGGTGACTGAGACAAATGGATAAGGTTGTGAGAAAGGCTGCAGGAAAATATCTGTGTTTGGAAATGGGGTCAGAGGGGAAGGAGAGGCTGCAGTGAGTGTTCTGTCTCAGAGGAGACTGGGTAGCTGCTAGGTCTGAGACTGGGAAACTAGATTTGGACCAAAGGGTGAAGATCTGGAGATTGCGTCTAAGCATTTAATACTCTTATGTGTTGGCATTCTGAGTTATACAGGATGATTAAAGACACAAGTTCACTCTAAGATTTAATCAGGCTCTGAGCTAAGAGGGAGGTCCAGGCCCAATGAACTGAACCTAGAACAGCTGTGCAGAAGCATATTTATTGATTGTTACACAAAATTGTTTGGAGGTAAAACAAGATTCTTATACCAAAGCCCCTGATCTAATCTACATGTTTCATGAATAAAAACCTCACACCTCTGGAACAAAAGTCCTGATTATGTACTGTTTGCAGTAGCTACCAGTGCAAACCATCCTAGGGGTACCAGTATTATATTATGACCAAAGTCATGTAAAAGCTGTAAAGCTCCTTCAGAAAAACAACTCTGCAAATCACAGAAAACAATCACTGTATTCTACAATAATTTCTTCAAGGTTTAAGGACCTTTAATAAACAACTGTTTCATTCCAATATTTACCCTCAATGAAGAGAAAAACAAAATTTTATTCTGATGTTGACCCGAGATAAAATAACTCTACTAGATAACCACTACATGTATGTATCTAGTAGGTATCAGGCTGAAAATGTAACTGTACAACATTTATGTCTTGAAAAATGTACTTTGGTTAGACAGGAATATGAAACCTTGGATGTTAAAACATTAAAGACTTACAATATGCGAACATTCCATGACCATGCATATACATGAGAGAGAGACAGAAAGAGGGAATGAGACAGACAGAGATAGAGAGGCACAGACTGACAGATAAACAGGCATGTAGGCAGGCAAAAAGATTGACAGATACAGACAGAGAGACCAGGAAAAAAAGAGTTGGTTTATGGTGCCAGCTTTAAAGGCTCTGCCTACAAAATTCAAAGCCTGAGAGCCACTAAGACATTGAAAACTTTCTGAAGTTACTGTACACAGCCTTACTTTTAATAGATTATCATTGGTGATATGTGAATATGTACAGAGAAATCATATCACTTGATGTAATTTAATACTGAGTGTAAATGTCAATGCTCAACATTTATATCTCTGACTTATTGAATGGGGGAGCACTGTGATGTCATATTCAGAAAGCACTAGCAGTACTATAAGGCTTCTGATATTCATGAAAACATACAGTTAGTGTGCTACTGAAACTTGAAATTGTTCCTGATTTGAATGTTCTATAAAATTTTAAATTGTTCTATATTTGAATATTTATTTCCAATACATTAGACAATAACAACTGACTGAAGTTTTTCAGGTGGGAAACTACTTCGGAGTTTTATACATTGTAGAAGCATAGTAATAAATGCTTAGGAGGGATAGAAATTGATACATAAAACTGAACATTGAGAGTTCAGTAGACAAAGCAAACAATTTCACACAATATCCAATATGTTCTAATCAAAGATTAAAAATTAAATAGTTAAATTCTTTATATTTGAGTCAATTTAAGATGTTGAAAAATCAATTTGAGTTGTTGAAAACCTAAGGCAGATATTGAAAATCAAAATGGTATAGAAAGGCATTTCTTGGGAAGTCTAGTGTTCCTACAACATAGAATTCCAGCAGATATTAGATATTTCAAACCTGGGATCCATCCCCATTTGAAAGGGACAGAACTTATACCTTCAAGGAGATTTCAAGGGAGAAAAACATATCTAACTCTAACTGGAGATAAGAATTTTTGACAGTGATTTACAGGTCTTGTTTAAACTAGTATAATTCTAAGACTTTACCATTAGTAAATACTGGCAGGCTTCTCATAAATGAACTGCAAATTATAAATGTTCTCTCCTTAACGACAAGTGTATAGAGAAATCACAGCAAAATGAAATATTTTATCTATCTCATGGTATGAGTAAAAAGGTCAAGCAAAGCACAGGAATTCAAACTACATATGTTCACACAGTGAAGAGACATTTGCCATGTTCTAGGTTCAGACTTTCATCCTTGACCTAAATATAATAATATTTTTACCTAATGTTATACCCAATCTATCAAAAACATGTTGCTGTTACTCATATATATTTAATGTTTAGAAATAGCTCACAGAAAAACATATTTGATTCTAAATTGCAAATTTAATCTTTATCTAGTGAATCATTCATTCTATATAAAGTTTAATATGAAAATAATTCCATTTTATTACATACATAAATTAAGTGAGCATTTTTATTTTGAAAGTTTATAGCCTTATGTTACCAACAAGTGTTAACCACTGGTCAAACTGCCTTCAAGACCATTTCTCAATAACACTTTTTAACTGTACTTTCATAGATGTCATAAGATGATTCGCTCCTGGAATATGCTCTGGTGTTGAAAGGAATCTTTTGTGTAGAATTGTAATTTTTTTTACCTGTATCATTCTTCTTCTTTATCTTCTACAAATAATGTTTTTTATTGACTCACTTTAAATGCATTTGAATTAAGTATAATTCCATCATTTCCACTTTTCTTTTCTTCTCTCTAGCTACTCTCATACTCTTCCACTCTCAAATCGATAGCCTCTTCTCTTATCTCCCTCTATCTCTATAAATATGTATATTATATATGAATGTGCATCCTAAATATGCACAAATATATAAAAATACAACATGCTGTGTTTGGCTTTGTGTCTTGTGTATGTATGATTTTAGGGCTGAAGTTTTGTTGGAAATCAATAAGGGGATTCACCTCTGAGATAGATCTAGTCTCCCTCTTTAAACAGTCTCCAGTTACCTATAGTTTTTTGTCTAAGAGTGGGAACCTAAGAAAAATTCCCCATTCTAAGCCTTGATTTTCATGTAATTTTGGTCTTATTTATGTACTCATTTCTAGAAGAGACTGTTTCACAGTAGACTTCCTGATATTCCATCTGTTATCTGCATCCCCCAACTCCAATTGTGTTTTCTGAACCATTGATGTAGGGTATGGCATACAAATGTAACCATCTTCATTCTTCACAGACATAGAAAAAAACAAAATCTTTGTGGGGCTGAAGAGATGGCTCATCTAATTAAGAGCTCTGTTGTTCTTGCAGAGGACCTAGGTAAGGTTCCTAGCATCCATATTAGGAGGCTCACAATCACATATAACTCCAGTAATAGGGAATCTGACACTCTGTTAGCCTCTGCAGTTATCAGATATGCACATGATACACATCCATATATATAGACAGTCACACATTCATATAAAGTAAATACATTTTATAGAACCATAAAAGATGAAGGAAAGTCAAATTCTGAACAGAAATAATGTGCAGAAAGTATAATCATACTTAAACTTTTTAATTATAGTACAAAGCCATAGTAATAAAATTATCGAAGTACTGACACAAAAGAAGACACAGAGTTCAATGGAATAGGATTGAAAACATAGCTACAAGTCCACAAAACTTAAGTTTTCTTGATTGTTTTAAACAGATCCAAAAAAAAAAATAGACACTGCAAAAACAAATTTTCAACAAATGGTTCTGAGACAACTGGGTCTCGTTGTGTAATAATGCATTTAGATTTTTGTCTCTCACAGTGTTCAAAAGTCAGTTCCAGCTGGGTCAAAGACCACACTGTGAGACATAGCGCCTTGAAATCAGCAGAGAGAAAAGAAGAGAGAGAAACACACAGGTA
>JADRCH010013994.1:0-18262 GCA_019843965.1 Rhynchomys soricoides | reverse complement strand
CAGTGGAGGGAGGAGGGGACATCAACCCACTCATAAAACCTCTGATGATTTCTTAATGTAGGTAGGCATTGATAGCATCTTAAACTTCAAAGAAATATGCCAATATGGAAGCCCTGTATTGGTGGAGAAAGAAACGAATGGAAGACATTTGGTGAAATGATATTTTAAAAGACCAGAGGAAACACTCCAGAGAAAGCAGAGAATGGAAGGAAAGAGAAGCATTTCACTTAAAAACAGCTGTGTCTAATGTGTATGGACTCAGTATGTTGGTTATTTCGAAGCAAGGAGCATAGGGATGCAGGATTCTATTTCAGTTGTTAATATCCACATGGGCTCTTCAACAATAGTATTTATTTATTTATTAAGACTTTTATAAGTGCCATTAAATTACAGTTAAAAACATCTGACTTTTCTTATGTTATACGAAGCTCAACATAAATTAGAAAAGATATTAAAACTTGAGGGAGGTGGGAGCTCTATTAATAGTTTCTTTTAGGAACTACAAAAACACCATAGATTATGGTATTTGAAAAATTCAATTTTCCAATATGATTTGCGATTATCAGATATGAGTCAAGAGGCAATGGATATCTGAATCATATAAATTGAAATAAGACAAGCTTTCTCAAACACTCCACTACAGAAATCTGAATTAAAGTTCTTGCCATTTGCAGCTATGGAAAGGAGGAAGGAAGAAGAAAAGGAGAGAGGAAGGTCATATCCTGCCAACTTGAATGTTTTGTGAAGCCATAATGTTCCATATCATTTTACAGAACTGATATTTATTCTAGTCTTTGTCAATAATACACAAAGAAATAAGCATTCATAAATTTCCCCTGAGGCTGCATGTGACATAAGCTTCAGGTGATTCAAAGCACATCCTGCTATTTAGGGCTGAAAAATAAACTTCCCTGAGTTGAACAAGAGGAATCCATATTTCTTAACTTCTGTTGTGAAATTACAAAATTTTCCACTTTCACAATTCCACTCTCCCCTCCATTTGTTTCTGCATTAGGACTTGCACATCCTTGATTAATTGGTTGGCTGAGTGGATGAGTTTGCACCATTCAAGTGAAGTATTAGAGTTAAAGAATCCTTTCTCTCTTATGGACTTTGTATTTATCAGAATTTACATCCTTAGCCAATTTATTCAAGTCACCTAACTTCACCTCCAGTCCTATCTATAGAAACAATCCTAAGTTTTAAAGGTCATTATGAAAATACATTAGTAGTAAGTAAAATACAATTTCCTTTAAACTATAGAAGGTTTGGGAGTGTAGAGGAACATTAATAGTATTATATGTACTAAGATACTGGTTACTGAGTTAAACTTGTCTTAGTTTGGGTTTCTATCGCTGCAATGAAACACCATAACCAAAAAGCAAGTTAGGGAGAAAAGGATTTATTCATCTGACACTTCCCTATCATGATCCATCATTGGAGGATGACAGGACAGGAACTCAAGCAGGACTTGAACCCAGAAGCAGGATCTGATGCAGAGGACCTAGAGGGGTGCTACTTATTGGCTGGATTCCCATGGCTTGCTGAGCCTGCGTATAGAATTCAAGACACTAAACCAGAGGTGGCACCACCCAATGAGCTGGGCCTCATTAGTAACTGATTACCAATTAATAAAATCCCTTACAGATGGACCTCATAGAGGCATGTTTTCAACTAAGGCTTCTTCATCTCTGATAACTCTGACTTTTGTGAAATTGACACACAAAACCAACCAGTACATGGTGTACTGTACTAATTACTGATAAATCTTAGAGCAAAAGTGAAGCGTTAGAAGTTGGGAAAGCAAACAGAAGAGTTAAACAACAAAGACAAGGAGAGGGTGTGAGGTCACTCTGGTTATAGGTAAAATGACGAAGTTAAAAAGAATCATAACACAAAAACAGCCCTAGCATTCAACAGGCTCAAATGGTGTGACTCCACAACAAGCTAACTTATGTCCCTTGGAGTCAGGGAAGGAGACAGACAGACAAATAGAGAGAGATACACACAGAGAGAGTGACACAGAGAGATTCCAAGCAGCTAATCTCTTGTATTTATAATAACTGCTTTTGAGAGTATGTTTGTGTAGTATGTGCATGTGTGATCCAGTGTATATTGGGGTGCATATGCTTTTGTGGATTGATGTGCATGTGTTTTTGTACATGTGCTGTGGAAGTCAGGTTATTATCAGTTGTCTTCCTTGATTTCCCCACTGTCTTAGTTAGGGTTTCCATTGCTGTGAAGAGACAGCATAACCAAGGCAACTCTTATAATGGGTGATTAATTGAGGGTAGCTTCCTGTTTCATAGGTTCAGTCCCTTTTCATCAAGGCAGAAAGCATGGCAAGATCCAGACAGGCACGGTGCTAGAGGAGCTGAGAGTTCTACATCTTGTTCTGAAGGCAAACAAGAGAAGATTGTCTGAGCCAGCTAGGAGGAGGATCTCAAAGCCATGCCCCACAGTGACACACTTCCTTCAACAAGCCCATGCCTCCTGACAATGTCACTCCATCCAAGGGCCAAGAATATTCAAACCACCACATTCCTTAACCTCCATAGGCTTGTTCAAACAGTAGAGTCTCTGGGGACTTTATCTAGCCATAGCATAATGCAAATACTTTTCATTCTCTTTCAAATGTCTTCATGGTCTATAACAGTCCCAACAATGTTAAAAGTCCAAAGTTCAAAGACTCTTCTAAGACTCATCTAATCATTTATCTGTAATCCCCCATAAAATCAACATCAAAAAGCAGATCACATACCTCCAATGTCACAGGATATATATTACCAGTCCAAAACATCATATTGAGGAAATACTAGACCAAAGCAAGACCAAAACCCAGCTGGGTAAACTCCAAACTCTGCATCTCCATATCTGATGTAAAACCACTCTTCATATACCCAACTCATTTCATCTTTGTTGACTACAACAAACTTCTTTCTCTTAGACTCTTTTGTTCTACTCCCTGTTAGCAGCTTTCCTCAACAGGTGTCCCACAGCTATGAAATCTCGAGCATCTTGGGCTATCCAAGGCAACTTCAACTTTAAACATTCTTGTTCCAGTGTCTTGAATCTACAAGGTGATCATCTGGCCTCCTTCAAAGGGTTTAGGTCACTTCTCCAGCTCTGACTTCTGTAGCACTCCAGCCAGGGTCTGGTTGATTCCACTCCATTGCTGCTGCTGTTCATGGTGGTCATCCATGGTACTGACATCTCCAACATACTACAGTTTTGCACTGAAACTAGGCTTCACCAGTAGCCTCTCATAGGCTCCCTTCATGGTTCCAAGCCTCAAATTTTGGCATACCCCCTTCAGTCCTGGGCTATCAACTGCAACTGAGGCTGCACCTTCACCAATGGCCTTCCCGACCTCTCACAGTGCCAAGCTGCTCTTCATGACCCCTTCATGCTTTCAAAAGCAGTACCACCTAGGTAACTTATTCATTACCAAGCTGCACACAAGGTACAACCTTAGCTATTTCTAGAACACAGTTTCTTGTGCTTCCAGAAAACTATCCAGAAGATTTCACCTCTGTGATCCTGTTCTATTCTTAGTCACCAATAACTTCTTAGCTCTAGTTAATCAGCATCAACTGTTCCAGTAAACCCTTCTATTCTGGACTCTAAAGCCAGGGCTACATGGCCAAAGCTGCCAAGTTCTTCTGCTTACTGGGGCTTGAACATGAACTCCCATTCGTTCTCTTCATTATCACCAGCTTTCTGTTTTTCAACTCTTTACACCTAAATTGACACCCTGGAACTTGCTCTATAGATTGACCTTAAACTCAGAGATTTGCGTGGCTCTGGTTCATGTATTCTGGGGTTAATGATGTGTATCACCATGCCTGGACCTCAGCTTCTCTCTACTTAGAACTTTCTCTGTACCAGGCTGGCCTTGAACTCCAGGATCTGCTTGCCTCTGTCTCCTGGGATTAAAGGCATATAATACCATGTTTGGACTTAAGCTTTTTATAGTCACTATTTCTGTGTCTTCTAGTCTCAAGATCTGGATCATAAGTGTGCCCTCCATTTCTGGATTATAGTTTATTCCAGAGAGAGGAAAGTTGACAAACAGAAATAGCCATCATACCCAACTTGTATATTGAAGCTGCATCTCTCTTGATCCTATAGCTTGTTGATTCAAGTAGTAGAGCTGGCTATCTTGCTCCAGGGATCCTATGTCTCAGCCTCCTGATTAATGAATTGTTCATGAGCCACTCTATGCTTATCCTGTACTTATACAGAGCTTTGATATCTGGATACCAAACTTATTCACGTTTATAAGACAAAAGTTTAATCTGATGAAGGATGATATCTCAGCCACAGTTGTCTGCTCAAGTTCCCCCCCCTCTCATCTTTTTTCTCTCCCTCTCCCCTCTCTCCTCTTTCTCTTCTCTCTCTCTTTCTCTTTGTGAATCTCTGATTCTTTCTCTCTGTTTTGTGTATGTGTGCATATTTGTGTACATGTACTATATATGCCCACATGTACATACTTACGTAGATAGCAGAGGATAACTCTGGTGTCATCACTAAGATATCTTCAAACTTTCTGTTAATACAAGGTTTTTCAATGACTTAGTCTGGAACTTCACCTTGTAGACTGGACTATCTGATCAGAAAACCTCAATAGATATAGCTGTCTCTGTCTCTCATTTTACCTTTGCTGACAATCAACACTTCCAAAGGTTCTAGGAATGAAACCCAGGATGTTAGGCTTGCTCTATAAGATCTGAGTTATCCCCATACTTGCCAGCCATTCATTTAAAAATTACAATAAAAATTAGACAAATACTTCTGTGAAAAAAATTCCTCCCAACCATACCCAATATACTTCTGCTGAACAGCATTAACCCACAAAGTAGTAAAGTCACCTTGACCTAATGACCTTCAGTAAGACCTGCCTCTCAGAGCTTCAAGTCAGCACTGCACCTCTGGATAAGTGTCCAGCCCACTGTCCTTCGGGATTTTGAGTAGAGTCCAAGCTTCACTTTTACAGCTTCACACCATGACATTTCAGGGCCTTTTCCCCCCTCTGGACCTTCATGCAGGGCTGACCTCCCACTCACTGCCTGCCCTCTGGTGGTTCTCCTTAACTACATAGGAAGATCCCACCATCCCTTACTCATGCATCCTTCCTGACTCTAAAGCCAGACACAGATAAAACATGGCTTCTTGGATGGCATTTGCAGCAGCTTTTGCTTTTTATTGCTGTTAAGGAGCAAAAATTCCTCACGCCTTTCCTTTCCACAAGTTGGAAGCATAGCTGGGTGGAATCTTAGTCCGAAGGGACACTTTCCTTTTGTCAATCAATCCCTTGATTCCATTTTGGATCAGTGTTCTCCTTAATCTTATTTATTTTAGCACAAGCCTTATCTCCAGCATTAACTTTTCTGGTGCTTTTTTTTTCTCTTCAAACTGTACATTTTGTATTCCGTTTTGTCCCACTTGCTCCTTTTCAGTGGAGGCTTACATAAATGAGAACACTAGCAACCACATGACTGAGATGTCTTGAAATCTTCTGTGCTAAGGAAATTAGCTCACTGCTTCTCAGCTTAGCCTCAATTCAGAGAGTAACCACATTCTTTCCAAATTACCGCAAGTATGGTCTCTAACCCACTTGCCAATAGTATTCTCTTCTGACAGTCCTTGAGCTTGGTCTCCATAGTCTCCATATGTTGGTCGATGTGATGTGAAAAAGGAACAGCAATTGGCTCATATGTTTAACTTTCTGCACTAGACAAGATGTCAGAGTCCCTGCCTACATAAAGGTCCAGGTCTTTCAGGTTGCCTGACTATGTGTGGTCACTGTAATAAGTGTTCACCAGCATTATCCCAGTGACAACAGCTAATCCTGGTTCCATAGGTCTAGACCCTTGTGTACCACGGGTAATATTAAAGTTTTAGGTTTTGTTGTTTTGTAATAGCTATTCATTAAGTAATCTGCATATTATTTTTGTATGTGTATTTTGATTTTTATAACTTTGAATAGTTTATAAAAAGTATAGCTTGTAAATTTTATAAATCAAGAACACCTAGTAAGGAACTTCATGTTTTATTCACATAATATGAGGAAGAGTAGAACCAAATAGATATGATGATGTTTTCAACCTCAATATGGAGGGATATATACTGATACCAGGCTAAAAAGGTTAACACTTCATTTCAGGTTATAACATAGTTTCATCCATACAATGATGACTTACAAATCATACTAAAAATTTCTAAAGATAGTAATAGGTTCAAAGAGAAAGTAATATATATGAACCTGAAAATATTTCACTCACACATTTGTATAAAATACCATAAATGAGCTCTATTATTTGTATGCTTATAAACAAATAAATAAATAACAAAAAGTTTCTTGTTTTCTTTTTAGCCACAAAGTCAGTCATTATTTGCAGCATGGATTGACTTCATCTATTTCTGTTTGAATTCTCAGCCTGCCCAGCAGCAGCCTGGGCTACCTTCTAGTAGGTTCTTGTTTTGATGTGTGGCTAGGGAACAGCAGGGGAAATAACTATGCCAGGAAACATGTTCCTAGACCCAGATTCTAAAAAAATACTGGGCTTTTAGATAGGGGGATCACTCTTACTCTAGTTTTATTTTAACTGTTTAAAATGTTTATCAAACTCAGTTGAAGGAATTTCACTAACATATCCAAGTATATAACAATATTTTTGAAATATTTATAGACAAAACCTGCTTAGGATTTAATATTTTTAATTTTGATGAATATTAAGAGATAAAAATAAATGTAAAATTCCTGCATCCAAACTAATAATCATTTTGCCAATTCACTTATTAATTTTAGAAAATAACTCCACTTAAAAATATTTGTATATTGTGCACCAAACGTTGGAATAGTCACCAAAAATAGAAATACTACCTAATGCTTATGTTCACATAATAAATAATATAACATGAATAATCTGTAAAATCACTGGTACATTACTTTCCTTGTGTCAAGACTGAGCTTCTGCTGTTTTTTACCTCTGAATTCTAAGGACTTTTTTTTTTTTTTTTTTTACAGTTTTAAAGTAAGAAAATAACTATCAACTATTTTAAGGACAAAATTACTTGGTTCTCTAGCTAGATGCCTAAAATCTCAAATACTATCAGGACCTTTGGAAAAAGTTTAATGTACTTTGATTGTGACATATTTACAAGCTGCTTTCCAAAGGAGCAAAGATGGAGGGAATTAGAAAAAGCATGTGATGTGTTCTGAAATGGGACAGATATTAGCTGGGGGGGGGTGTACAAAGAAAGACGTAATGATAAGAATATGATGGAAAAAATGTTGGGAGCCATCCTAGGATCAGCTAATTGTGGGACTTCCAGTGAACTTGTGGAGCTGTGCCGGTGATAAATGCTTAGCCAGATAATTACTCCTAATAGATATGCATGTAAACATTCTCTGTTGTAAACTTCTTACTTAAATTATGATTTGAATTTGTGTAAAATTTGTGATGAACTCTTACCATGTGATCATGTATTTGAAAAAATGTTTAAGTGCTGAGAACAAAGAGAAGAGTCCGAACTGAGATGAGGAGAATTTTTTAGACAGATCACTTTTTAGACAGAACTAAACGCAAGAACTTAAAAGTTCTGCACAGCATTGGCAGAATAGGTGTTGAGAGAACATTATTGTGACATTGGAGCAGAAGGAGAGAACAAGCTTAGAAGGAGCATGCAGAGTAGAATAACTTAGAAACTATAGTTATCATAAAAAACTAAGAGAAAATGTGCAGAATAGAGGGAAACAGGAAAAAGAAGAAGCTGCAGAGCTCAGAAGGAGCAGGCAGGCTTCTCCTTACCATGGACAGAACAGTTTTTTTCTTAATAACAAGGCAGGCTTAGTCTTATTAAATGAACAAAGCTTTCTTCTTACAAACATGGGTTTAATTCATTTAGCATTAAAATGGCAGAAGCTTTTTCATTCTCTATGCAATAAAGCTTGAAGCTCATTTTTCATCCAGTATGAGAGAGTTCTTTCTGCACTGGTGCTTGGTCTTTTGCTCCATATGCATATCTAAGTATGGATGTGTGTAAGTATGTAATTGTGAGAATGTATGCAAGGTTGACCAAACAGGTTTGAATGAAATGTATAAATGCACATGTGTAAATCTGTATATGAACTTATGTGAGTTTATGCATAATTGCTTATGTAAAATGTTTTCTTTTGGGAGTGTTCTTCTCTTCTCCTGGTTCAGTAGAAGTTTATTACTCCCAACTTCTCCTTAGCTTGACAGTAAGAGGCCTCTACACAAAAGGGAAAATGCTCTAGCAATTAATTCTTTACAGTAAAGGGTCTCTTGCTGTTTTAGGACTAGGTGCTAAGTGCCAGAGACTGCAGTTTCTGGTCTCAGAGGAACACAAAAAGCAAGTCAGCTACATTAGCAAAGTAACTTAGACTTACATAAGTAAACTTTTTATATTATACAGCAACCCTAAATATGTTGTAAGAAAAAGTCTCACCTCATATCAAGACAAAGTCTTACCCTCCACTGATGATCTTCCCCCTCCACTGAATCAAGAAGAACCAAAAAGAAAGAAGACCCCGTTGGGGCTGGCTCCCAGCAAAATAATATATTTGGAAGCAAAATTGTTTGGCTTTATACTTTTGAGACAATAAACAAGGCTGTGTGGAAAGATTTTAGGTGGTAATAATCCATGTGGTATGAGGGCAAAGAGACATTAATAGTAGTAGATGATTTTAAGAATTTGCTTATTTAGTATATTATTGTCTCATATGCATCACTATACTTACATGCTCAAGAGACTTCATAGAAGAGGGTGAGGAAAATGGCAGAGCCTGAATGGAAAATGAGCAACAAAAGGATGTATACGTATATATCTATATATATCATCATCTATATCATCATCTTTGTCCATATATATATCATATCTATCTATCTATCTATGACATTACATAGTCATTGCCCTCAAAAGCTCATGAAAGCTATGATTATCTGCACAAAGTTGTGAATGAATATAAAAAATGAATGATAATTTTTGTATTGGTCATTCTATTCATTTACATTTAAAATGATATCCCACTTGCTGGTTACTCTCCACCAACCACCATCCCACATCCACCCTCCACCCTTCCTTTTTCCTTGTATGAGAGTGCTCACCCACCCACCTTCTCACTCCAGCCTCACCACTGCAGCATCCCCCTACACTGGGGCATCAAACCTCCCCAAGACCAAGGGCCTCCCATCCTATTGCTGTCAGGCAGGGCCATCCTCTGCTACATATGTATCTGGAGCCATGGATCCCTCCAGCTACACTCCTTGGTTGATGGTCTAAACTTTGGGAAAACTGAGTGGTCAAGCCAGCCTATGCTGTTCTTCCAATGGGGATGCAATTCCCCTCTGCTTCTCCAGTCCTTCCGCCAGCTCCTTCACCAGGTTCTCTGAGTTCAGTCTGATGGTTGGTTCCAGGCTTCTGCATCTGCATGGGTCAGTTGTTGGCCAGACCTCCCCAGTAACCGCCATACTAGGTTCCTGTCAGCAAGCACCTCTTGACCATGGCAACAATGTTGGATTTGGTATCTGCAGACAGAATGAATACTCAGGTGGGGCAGTCCCTGGTTGGCCCTACCTTCAATCTCCGTTCCATTTTTAAAATCCCTGTTCTTACTTTGGACAGGAACATTTCTGGGTTAAAAACTTTGAGATGGGTGAGTGGCCCCATCCCTTGACCAGGGACTGTGCCTACCTACTGGAGGTGGTCTCAACAGGTTCCTATTTTATATCACTGTATTTTGCAATATTTTATAGTTTATTTCATCATATAATTAAGTTATAATAAAGATAGTATTATTTTTTTATAAATGATAAAACTGAGCTTAGAAAGATCATGTGACTTCTCTAATCTGATAACAAAGCTACAACATGACATTCAGGACAAGTTTCTATCTTCTGACCAGAGATACCAGATCTCATTATAAATCAGCTTCCTCCATATCAAAAGTAGACATCTACTGAATTATGAAAGTTCTTTCAAAATTAAAATGGTGTTCATTTAATGGTGAAATGGTGAAATGAAAAGCAATTCAGCTAGGACTTTAACCCGCCCCATGCAATACTTTTCTCCCTGTTAGAGATTGAGCTATTCATCATAGAACTTGACTACTGTTAATGATCCTGAACTTTCTTTTCCACTCAGCTAGTAGCAAAATTGCCTGGATTATGGTTTATGTTTTTTCATAATATTATCAATAACAAATAACCAGAAACATCAAAACAATGTTAAGTGAAAATTTCTTAGAATTAAAGTAAATAAGGGGAAGGACTGAAGGAGTTGAAGGGCCTTATCTGGCATCCATGGGAGGGAGGTCTTTGGTCCTGTGAAGGCTTGATGCCCCTTGTGTAGAGGAATGCTAGGTTGTTGAGGCGGGAGTGGGCAGGGGGAACACTCTTATAGAAGCAGGGTAAGGGGGGGATATCCTAGGTGGTTTACAGAGGGGAAATTGGGAAAGGGGATAACATTTGAAATAAAAAAAAGAACTAAAGTAAACAGAAGTCGGTGAAGAATGAAGATGGTCTCATAACTGACTTTTAGTTAGTTGTTTGTAATACCCATTTCGTTAGTAAGATCATTGTATAATTTTTCACTTTTGTATTATATACCATGAATAATACTGTTCTTCAGCTATGACTGAATAAATATATGAACACACTGTTTAAATATCAAGGTTCATATTTCATATATACAAGTTCATGAGTATACACAACTTCATGAGTATAGATATTTCTAAATTCCACAATAAACAGCATTTTTATTTGTTATGGGTCCTACTATTTTTTCTTAGAACAGAAAGAAATAAAACTATGAATGATTAATTTCTGCAAAAAAACATAATTTCTGTACCTACGACTTCCCTTTGTCATGCTTGCACATCTTCCATCTTTACAGACAACATTTATATGACTTTCTCTGATATAAATATCAAGCTTCTCACACTTATTATATGAATATTACATGGTCCTCTGTCTTACATTTCCAACTATAGAACTTTAAGGGGTAATAGATCATCTAATTGGTTATGATTATGAATAATAACCCCTCAGCTTTAAAAGAAATTGCCAAGTGTAAAATTGCATGAAGGTATTTTGTAGTACGGTGTGGGACAGTAAAACTATGCCATGAATTTTGGTAAGGTACAGTAGATTGAGACCCAGAGACTCAGTGGGCACACACCTGAGATATAGGCAACTCCCAGCTCATGGCCAGATTCCTGGTCTGGAACACATGCCACACTCCTTACATAGGGAAATGTGACCTGTGGTAACATAGATTCAGAACAGAGTTCTCCATGCTAATGAGGTACTGAGAGGCCCAGAGGCCTGGACCAATAAGTTTCCCTTCCCAACCATTCCTCCCTATAAAAGGTATTTAATCTCAGGTCCACCCTGAGAAGTGGTACAATACAGTATGCATCTATTTTCCAGCATGAACAGCCAATAAACTGTTTAGACCACATACTGTCTCTTCAATCAAGATCCACTATGGAGAAGGCATTCCACTACAGAATTGTGCCTTAATTCTCCTGTAAAGTCCTCTCTGCACTTCCAGCCTGCCTCTACCAAGCTAAGGACAATCACTACTGAGATAAGATGGAGCTCTCCTTTCCCTCAGCTCCTGGCTAGATGCTGTCCCCAGCCTGCTGGCCCCTGGGTCCCAGAAGTGCTTGAATGTCCAAGAGTCAGAGAACCCCAAAGACCTGGCTTTGTCACAGGTCCAGGAACCTCTGAACCAACTCCAGCTTTCCCACATCTCAGACTGAGCTTTCCCACCCCTCGAGCAGCTTCTCCACACTTCCTTACAGTCCTCCACTTGCCCCAGCACCAGGTCAGACAAGCACAGTCAGACTCCCAGCCTTCTACCTCCCTGAAAGGCTGTTCCGGAGGTGGGGACACAGATACAGTCATGGAAGAGGTAGAGGAGAAGGACGGCGATTCCCCAAGAAGTTCTTTTATTGTTGAGAATTTTTTTTTGCTATATTGGGTTTCTTATTTTACCATGTGGAATTGAGAATTGTTCTGTCCATATCTGTGAATAATTGTGTTGGAATTTTGATGGGGATTACATTGAATCTGTAAATCACTTTTGGTAATATGACCATATTTACTATGTTAATCCTACCGACCCACAAACGTGTGGGGTTTTTCCATCTTCTAGGGTCTTCTTCGATTTCTTTCTTCATGTACTTGAAGTTATTGTCATACAGATCTTTTATTTACTTGGTTAGAGTTACACCAAAGTATTTTATATTATTTGTAGCTATTATAAAGGGTGTTATCTCCTTAATTTCTTTCTCAGCCGATTTATCATTTGTATAAAGGAAGGCTACTGATTTGTTTGAGTTAATTTTATATTCAGCCACATTGATGAAGTTGTTTATCAGCAATAGGAGTTCACTGGTAGAATTTTTAGGATTGATTTTGTATACTACCATGTCATCTGCAAATAGTGATACCTTGACTTCCTCTTTTCCAATTCATATCCCCTGATCTCTTTCTATTGTCTTTTTTTTTTTTTTTTTTTTTGGACAGGGTTTCTCTGTATAGCTATGGCTGTCCTGGAACTCACTCTATAGACCAGGCTGGCCTCAAACTCAGAAATCTGCCTGCCTCTGCCTCCTGAGTGCTGGGATTAAAGGAGTGTGCCACCACTGCCCAGCCCTTCTGTTGTCTTATTGCTCTAGCTAGAACTTTGAGTACTATATTGAATAGATAGGGAGAGAGTGGGCAGTCTTGTGTTGTCCCTGATTTTAGTGAAATTACTTCAAGTTTCTCTCAATTTAAATTGATGTTAGCTAATGGTTTGCTGTACTTTGCTTTTATTATGTTCAGTTATATGCCATGGATTCCTGATCTCTCCAAGTTGTACTGCAGAGCAATAGTGATAAAAAATCTTGTGGTATTTTCTACAGAGTCAGACAGGTCAATCAATGGAATAGAATCAAAGACCCAGAAATAAACCCACACACCTATTGATACTTCTTTGACAAAGAAGCTAAAACTGTATACTGGAGAAAAAAGAAAGCATATTCAACAATTGGTGCTGGTATAACTGGCAGTCTAATAGTAGACACTGAATCTAATAGAAAAGACAGTGGGAAAGAGCCTTGAACGATGTGGCTCAGGGGGAAATTTCCTGAAGAGAACATCAATGGCTCGGGCTCTAAAGTCAACAATTGATAATGGGACCTCATGAAACTGAAAAGTTTCTTTAAGACAAAGAGCACTGCCAATAGGACAAAATGGCAACCTATAGATTGGAAAAATATCTTCACTAACCCTTTATCTGATAGAGGGCTAATATCCAAACTATATAAAGAACCAAAGAAATTAGACTCCAATAACCCAAATTACCTAATTATAAATGGGGTGCGGAGCTAAACAGAGAATTCTCAATGAAGGAATCTAGAATGTCCACGAAGCACTTAAAGAAGTGGTCAACATCCTTAGTCATCAGGTAAATGCAAATCAAAATGACTCTGAGACCTTATACATAGCAGAATGGCGAAGATCAAAAATTCATGTGACAGCACATGTTGGTGAGGATGTGGAGGAAAAATATTCCTACATTGGTGGTGGGATTACATACTGGTACAACCACTCTGGAAATCAACCTAGCAATTTGTCAGATAGTTAGAAATAGTTCTACTTGAAGACACAGCTATACCACTCTGGGAATATACCCAAAAGATGTTCCACCATATCACAAAGAACATGTGCTCCACTATGTTCACAGCAGCTTTACTCATAATTGCCAGAAGCTGGAAAACAACCAAGATGTAACTCAACCAAAGAATGGATACAGAAAATGTGGTTCATTTATACAATGCAATACTATTCAGCTACTAAAATGATGACATCATGAAATTTGCAGGAAAATGGATGGAACTAGAAAATATCCTCCTAAGTGAGGTAACCCAGATCCAGAAGGACATGCATGATATGTACTCACTGATAAGTGGATATAAGCCAAAAAGTACACAATACCCATGATACAACTCACAGACCATATGAAGTTTAACAAGAAGGAAGGTCTAAGTGAGGATATTTCAATCCTACTTAGAAAGGGGAACAAAATAATCATGGGAGGCTGAAGGAAGAAGGGACCTGAGTGGGAGAACAGAGGAGGGAGAAGTGGAGTCAGGATCAGGTATGGGAGGAGACAGGAGAGAAGCCCAGAGGGCCAAGAGAATGAATAGAGACTCTACAGCACTGTGGGGTTGGGGGCGGAGGAAGGAACCTTAGAAAGTCCCAGAGACCTCGGATGTGAGAGGCTTCCAAGACTCAATGGGGATGACCTCATCAACATACCCAACAGTGGTGAGATATAACCTGAAGAGACCACCTCCAGCAGTTAGTCACGATCCCCAGTGGAGAGATGGGTCCCCCCACCTACCTTCAAAAATTTTGACCCAGAATTGTTCCTGTATAAACTGTAAGAACTGTTGTGACAAAAAATGGAACAGAGACTGAAGGAAAGGCAATCCAGTGACCCTCCCAACTTGGGGTCCATCCCACCCACAGACACCAAACCCCAACACTATTACTGATGCCATGCTGTGCTTGCAGACAGAAACCTAGCATGGCTGTCCTCTGAAGGGCTTTACCAGCAGCTAACTGAGACAGACGCAGATACTTACAGCCAAGCATTGGACTGACATCAGGGACCACTATGAAAGAGTTAGGGAAAGGATTGAAGGAACTGAAGGGATTGCAACCCCACAGGAAGGCCATGTGTCAACTAACCTGGATCCCTGGGAGCTTCTAGAGACTAAGCCACCAACCAAAGACCATACATCAGCTGGTCTGTGGCCCCTGGCACATACATAGGAGAGGACTGCCTTGTCTCAGTGGAAGAGGGTGGACCTGATGTCCCAGGAAAGGGGATGCCAGGGGTAGGAGTGGTAAGAGTGGGTGGGTAGATGGAGGAATATCCTCTCAAAGGATATTTGAGGAATATTCTTCCTCAAAGAAGAGGAGGAATTGTTGAAGAACTTTGGGCAGGGGACCAGGAGGGGAGCAATGTTTTAAATGCAAATAAATAAGTTAAATAAAAATATATAAAGAAAAGAAAAATCAGAAAGAAAAACAGATATTTTGTGTACGGCAAATGAAATGGACATGGTGGAGAATATACATTATATAATTGAGTGATGTCATACATCCCTGAGGATAGACAAATGGACAGACAAATGGAAGATGAACACAAAGATGTTGATTTTAGTGTCATTGTTGTTGTTGTTGTTGTTGTTGTTGTTGTTTGGCTTTTGTTTTGAAGTTCTGGGAAGAGACTTGAGCATACAAACATTTTTATGCTGCTAGGCAACCCCAGGTCCCCAGGTAGTGGTAGTTCTTACCAGGTTCTAAAGTAAGGCAGATTCCTTGGTGAAAGAGGTACATTCCAGAGACACAAGGCAGCTGGAGTTTATAGTCCAAATCTGACCAATCCACTCATTAATTCATAATTGGAAAAGTCTATTCAAGATGGCAGAACTCTCATGACCTAATTAACTTGTATACATGCTAAATTTTAATACATTACAATGTGGGTAAAATTCACCATGAATTTTGGTGTAGACCTTTAAAAATAGCCACCAAAACTTGAATCTAAGAAAACATCATAAAATACCTAGAAAAGTTTGAAAACCATGCAGACAATATTACGAACAATACTATTTAAGGACTACAAAAAAGAAACACTTGTTTAAACTAACCATGTATAGATTTCAAACTAATATACATGTATTAAAATATACATAAATAATTTGTATGTAATATAACATAAATTAAATGAATAAATGGAAAATTATGAGGTCCCTTAAATGACCTTTTCTCTGTTTCTGTTCTAGATTTATTTTTCAAAAATTATCTGCTCCTGCCTCTTCCTTGTGACTACTTTCCCAGAACTCCGCAGTATTTATCATGTGTGCGATTAAGCATTTCTAGTCTTGTTGACAAGGTTTATTATTTTTGTCCTTCCTCAACTTTTAACAATATTAATTTTTCATTGTTCTAAAATTTTAGTTCATTTAACTATTCCATGACAGTATCCAAAAAACTTATTTGGGTAAACATTTCTCAATTACCAAATATGCCAGATAAGAACCCTTTCTGGTACATTTGATTCTGTGAATAATGGCTTTTTTGTTCCAGTCATTGAAATGTATTTTTTATGCTCCAAGTTATTAAAAGTTCTTTGCATATGTATTCTGAGCATTGTAAACTATCATCTTTTGCATTTACAATTTTATGTGACTGGAGGAAAGTAAAAAGTTAAAAAGTCAGAGTCAACCAGATCATATGATGGGTAAAAACAGAATCTCTTTCCAGTTCATTTCTCAATGCCCATAAGAACATCAAGAGACTAAGAATCTGTACTTCATTGCCACCAACCAGCATACACCAGCTGATATGAGGCTCCTGACACATAGACAGCAGAGGACTGCTTAGTCTGGCCTCAGTGAGAGAAGATGTACCTAACCCTGGAGAGACTTAAGGCCCCAGGGAGTGGGGAGGTCTGGTAGGGTCGGGGGTGGGGAGGTGGGGAGGGGAACATCCTCTTGGAGGAGGGGCAGGGAAGAGAATGGGATAAGGAACTGTAGGAGGGCAGACCAGGATGGGGATAATGACTGGACTGTAAAAAAAAGATTAAATTAATAATAATAATAATAATAATAATAATAATAATAATAATAATGTAAATCAGAAGAAAACCATCACAGTAGGTTAGTACATATGGTACATTTAAGTAGAGAGATGTTACAAAAGACCTCTCAAAAAAGAGGAGTAGCAATAGAATAATTCCATATTATAACAAAGAATGGTATTTTATATTGTTGGTAGTGGTGGAGATGGTTGTGGAATAATGGAAAGGATTAATTTCACTTAAAAGTTATTAGAATTTAAGTCCCTATATATTTTACAGAGCTCACTGAACATGTATAACACAATCAGGAAAAAAATTATCCTAAGTAATTTCTCAACGATGCCTTAAGATACAACCTTTTACTAGCTTTCTGTGAATGCTCATCACCTGACTTTTTCACCATAATCAAAATTAGTGAACAGAGCAATGTTTGAGGATGACATTTTATCCCCCATGTCTTCTTCATGGACATGTAAAAAAGATTGCTGAGACTAAAGACAATTGCATACAACTGAGTAATATTCCAGTTATCTGTTTAACACTTTATTGAATTTAACACCTCTATTTCAACATGTAAGCCTTACTATTTCCCCTAAATGACAATTTGTATAACAAAGACACAAGTATAGGTGATATAGTTAGTTGTATTATATTGAAATAATATCTTGCACTTAATATCATTAAGTTGTGTATATTTAAAATATATAGGAATGACCTCAAAAAATTTCAGGTAGATAAGAATTTACAAATTTTACAGTGATCCCTTCAGTAGTGATGAGGGAAATATTTTCAAGCTGTAGAAAACACTTAAGTATTTTGCCCATTTGAAAGGCATCTTATATTGTACAAAAATATATGAATATGCACATTTCAAAATTCAGTATTTTGAATATATTGAATCAGTAGGGATGGAATTAGAATATTTTTATGATTTGAAATATTTTATTTCACTAATAAACTGAATAACAAAATAACATAATTTCAAAAATGGTATTGGCAACAGTTTTGTTGACATAAGATTTTTTTTCAAAATTGCCATGAACTCTATCAGATGTGGGCTTAGTGAAGATTTTTTTCCCAATATGTAGGTTGCCGATTTGTCTTATTGGCCATGTCTTTTGCCTTACAGAAGCTTTCCAGTCTCATGAGGCCCATTTATCTTTTTTTAAAAATTTATTTATTTTTCATATTTTATTTACATTTCAAATGTTTCCCCCTTTCCATTTATCTATTCTTGATCTTAGAGTGTGAGCACTGGGGTTCTGCTTAGGAAATCCCCCCCCCCATGCCAAAATCTTCACTAATCCCACATCTGATAGAGGGCTAATATCCAAAATATATAAAGAACTCAAGAAGCTAACCACCAAAAAACCAAACAACCCAATCAAAAAAAAAAAAAACAAACAAAAAAAACGGGATATAAAACTAAACCAAGAATTCACAACAGAGGAATATTGAATGGCTGAAAAATACCTAAAGAAATGTTCAAAGTCCTTAGTGATCAGAGAAATGCAAATCAAAACAACCCTGAGATTCCACCTTACACCAATCAGAATGGCTAAGATCAAAACTGCAGGTGACAACACAT
>JADRCH010013993.1:0-18252 GCA_019843965.1 Rhynchomys soricoides | reverse complement strand
CAGTGGAGGGAGGAGGGGACATCAACCCACTCATAAAACCTCTGATGGTTTCTTAATGTAGGTAGGCATTGATAGCATCTTAAACTTCAAAGAAACATGGCAATATGGAAGCCCTGTATTGGTGGAGAAAGAAACGAATGGAAGACATTTGGTGAAATGATATTTTAAAAGACCAGAGGAAACACTCCAGAGAAAGCAGAGAATGGAAGGAAAGAGAAGCATTTCACTTAAAAACAGCTGTGTCTAATGTGTATGGACTCAGTATGTTGGTTATTTCGAAGCAAGGAGCATAGGGATGCAGGATTCTATTTCAGTTGTTAATATCCACATGGGCTCTTCAACAATAGTATTTATTTATTTATTAAGACTTTTATAAGTGCCATTAAATTACAGTTAAAAACATCTGACTTTTCTTATGTTATACGAAGCTCAACATAAATTAGAAAAGATATTAAAACTTGAGGGAGGTGGGAGCTCTATTAATAGTTTCTTTTAGGAACTACAAAAACACCATAGATTATGGTATTTGAAAAATTCAATTTTCCAATATGATTTGCGATTATCAGATATGAGTCAAGAGGCAATGGATATCTGAATCATATAAATTGAAATAAGACAAGCTTTCTCAAACACTCCACTACAGAAATCTGAATTAAAGTTCTTGCCATTTGCAGCTATGGAAAGGAGGAAGGAAGAAGAAAAGGAGAGAGGAAGGTCATATCCTGCCAACTTGAATGTTTTGTGAAGCCATAATGTTCCATATCATTTTACAGAACTGATATTTATTCTAGTCTTTGTCAATAATACACAAAGAAATAAGCATTCATAAATTTCCCCTGAGGCTGCATGTGACATAAGCTTCAGGTGATTCAAAGCACATCCTGCTATTTAGGGCTGAAAAAAAAAAACTTCCCTGAGTTGAACAAGAGGAATCCATATTTCTTAACTTCTGTTGTGAAATTACAAAATTTTCCACTTTCACAATTCCAATCTCCCCTCCATTTGTTTCTGCATTAGGACTTGCACATCCTTGATTAATTGGTTGGCTGAGTGGATGAGTTTGCACCATTCAAGTGAAGTATTAGAGTTAAAGAATCCTTTCTCTCTTAAAGACTTTGTATTTATCAGAATTTACATCCTTAGCCAATTTATTCAAGTCACCTAACTTCACCTCCAGTCCTATCTATAGAAACAATCCTAAATTTTAAAGGTCATTATGAAAATACATTAGTAGTAAGTAAAATACAATTTCCTTTAAACTATAGAAGGTTTGGGAGTGTAGAGGAACATTAATAGTATTATATGTACTAAGATACTGGTTACTGAGTTAAACTTGTCTTAGTTTGGGTTTCTATCGCTGCAATGAAACACCATAACCAAAAAGCAAGTTAGGGAGAAAAGGATTTATTCAGCTGACACTTCCCTATCATGATCCATCATTGGAGGATGACAGGACAGGAACTCAAGCAGGACTTGAACCCAGAAGCAGGATCTGATGCAGAGGACCTAGAGGGGTGCTACTTATTGGCTGGATTCCCATGGCTTGCTGAGCCTGCGTATAGAATTCAAGACACTAAACCAGAGGTGGCACCACCCAATGAGCTGGGCCTCATTAGTAACTGATTACCAATTAATAAAATCCCTTACAGATGGACCTCATAGAGGCATGTTTTCAACTAAGGCTTCTTCATCTCTGATAACTCTGACTTTTGTGAAATTGACACACAAAACCAACCAGTACATGGTGTACTGTACTAATTACTGATAAATCTTAGAGCAAAAGTGAAGCGTTAGAAGTTGGGAAAGCAAACAGAAGAGTTAAACAACAAAGACAAGGAGAGGGTGTGAGGTCACTCTGGTTATAGGTAAAATGACGAAGTTAAAAAGAATCATAACACAAAAACAGCCCTAGCATTCAACAGGCTCAATTGGTGTGACTCCACAACAAGCTAACTTATGTCCCTTGGAGTCAGGGAGGGAGACAGACAGACAAATAGAGAGAGATACACACAGAGAGAGTGACACAGAGAGATTCCAAGCAGCTAATCTCTTGTATTTATAATAACTGCTTTTGAGAGTATGTTTGTGTAGTATGTGCATGTGTGATCCAGTGTATATTGGGGTGCATATGCTTTTGTGGATTGATGTGCATGTGTTTTTGTACATGTGCTGTGGAAGTCAGGTTGTTATCAGTTGTCTTCCTTGATTTCCCCACTGTCTTAGTTAGGGTTTCCATTGCTGTGAAGAGACAGCATAACCAAGGCAACTCTTATAATGGGTGATTAATTGAGGGTAGCTTCCTGTTTCATAGGTTCAGTCCCTTTTCATCAAGGCAGAAAGCATGGCAAGATCCAGACAGGCACGGTGCTAGAGGAGCTGATAGTTCTACATCTTGTTCTGAAGGCAAACAAGAGAAGATTGTCTGAGCCAGCTAGGAGGAGGATCTCAAAGCCTTGCCCCACAGTGACACACTTCCTTCAACAAGCCCATGCCTCCTGACAATGTCACTCCATACAAGGGCCAAGAATATTCAAACCACCACATTCCCTAACCTCCATAGGCTTGTTCAAACACTAGAGCCTCTGGGGACTATATCTAGCCATAGCATAATGCAAATACTTTTCATTCACTTTCAAATGTCTTCATGGTCTATAACAGTCCCAACAATGTAAAAAGTCCAAAGTTCAAAGACTCTTCTAAGACTCATCTAATCATTTATCTGTAATCCCCCATAAAATCAACATCAAAAAGCAGATCACATACCTCCAATGTCACAGGATATATATTACCAGTCCAAAACACCATAATGAGGAAATACTGGACCAAAGCAAGACCAAAACCCAGCTGGGTAAACTCCAAACTCTGCATCTCCATATCTGATGTAAAACCACTCTTCATATACCCAACTCATTTCATCTTTGTTGACTACAACAAACTTCTTTCTCTTAGACTCTTTTGTTCTACTCCCTGTTAGCAGCTTTCCTCAACAGGTGTCCCACAGCTATGAAATCTCGAGCATCTTGGGCTATCCAAGGCAACTTCAACTTTAAACATTCTTGTTCCAGTGTCTTGAATCTACAAGGTGATCATCTGGCCTCCTTCAAAGGGTTTAGGTCACTTCTCCAGCTCTGACTTCTGTAGCACTCCAGCCAGGGTCTGGTTGATTCCACTCCATTGCTGCTGCTGTTCATGGTGGTCATCCATGGTACTGACATCTCCAACATACTACAGTTTTGCACTGAAACTAGGCTTCACCAGTAGCCTCTCATAGGCTCCCTTCATGGTTCCAAGTCTCAAATTTTGGCATACCCCCTTCAGTCCTGGGCTATCAACTGCAACTGAGGATGCACCTTCACCAATGGCCTTCCCGACCTCTCACAGTGCCAAGCTGCTCTTCATGACCCCTTCATGCTTTCAAAAGCAGTACCACCTAGGTAATTTATTCATTACCAAGCTGCACACAAGGTACAACCTTAGCTATTTCTAGAACACAGTTTCTTGTGCTTCCAGAAAACTATCCAGAAGATTTCACCTCTGTGATCCTGTTCTATTCTTAGTCACCAATAACTTCTTAGCTCTAGTTAATCAGCATCAACTGTTCCAGTAAACCCTTCTATTCTGGACTCTAAAGCCAGAGCTACATGGCCAAAGCTGCCAAGTTCTTCTGCTTACTGGGGCTTGAACATGAACTCCCATTCGTTCTCTTCATTATCACCAGCTTTCTGTTTTTCAACTCTTTACACCTAAATTGACACCCTGGAACTTGCTCTATAGATTGACCTTAAACTCAGAGATTTGCGTGGCTCTGGTTCATGTATTCTGGGGTTAATGATGTGTATCACCATGCCTGGACCTCAGCTTCTCTCTACTTAGAACTTTCTCTGTACCAGGCTGGCCTTGAACTCCAGGATCTGCTTGCCTCTGTCTCCTGGGATTAAAGGCATATAATACCATGTTTGGACTTAAGCTTTTTATAGTCACTATTTCTGTGTCTTCTAGTCTCAAGATCTGGATCATAAGTGTGCCCTCCATTTCTGGATTATAGTTTATTCCAGAGAGAGGAAAGTTGACAAACAGAAATAGCCATCATACCCAACTTGTATATTGAAGCTGCATCTCTCTTGATCCTATAGCTTGTTGATTCAAGTAGTAGAGCTGGCTATCTTGCTCCAGGGTTCCTATGTCTCAACCTCCTGATTAATGAATTGTTCATGAGCCACTCTATGCTTATCCTGTACTTATACAGAGCTTTGATATCTGGATACCAAACTTATTCATGTTTATAAGACAAAAGTTTAATCTGATGAAGGATGATATCTCAGCCACAGTTGTCTGCTCAAGTTCCCCCCCCTCTCATCTTTTTTCTCTCCCTCTCCCCTCTCTCCTCTTTCTCTTCTCTCTCTCTTTCTCTTTGTGAATCTCTGATTCTTTCTCTCTGTTTTGTGTATGTGTGCATATTTGTGTACATGTACTATATATGCCCACATGTACATACTTACGTAGATAGCAGAGGATAACTCTGGTGTCATCACTAAGATATCTTCAAACTTTCTGTTAATACAAGGTTTTTCAATGACTTAGTCTGGAACTTCACCTTGTAGACTGGACTATCTGATCAGAAAACCTCAATAGATATAGCTGTCTCTGTCTCTCATTTTACCTTTGCTGACAATCAACACTTCCAAAGGTTCTAGGAATGAAACCCAGGATGTTAGGCTTGTTCTATAAGATCTGAGGTATCCCCATACTTGCCAGCCATTCATTTAAAAATTACAATAAAAATTAGACAAATACTTCTGTGAAAAAAATTCCTCCCAACCATACCCAATATACTTCTGCTGAACAGCATTAACCCACAAAGTAGTAAAGTCACTTTGACCTAATGACCTTCAGTAAGACCTGCCTCTCAGAGCTTCAAGTCAGCACTGCACCTCTGGATAAGTGTCCAGCCCACTGTCCTTCGGGATTTTGAGTAGAGTCCAAGCTTCACTTTTACAGCTTCACACCATGACATTTCAGGGCCTTTTCCCCCCTCTGGACCTTCATGCAGGGCTGACCTCCCACTCACTGCCTGCCCTCTGGTGGTTCTCCTTAACTACATAGGAAGATCCCACCATCCCTTACTCATGCATCCTTCCTGACTCTAAAGCCAGACACAGATAAAACATGGCTTCTTGGATGGCATTTGCAGCAGCTTTTGCTTTTTATTGCTGTTAAGGAGCAAAAATTCCTCACGCCTTTCCTTTCCACAAGTTGGAAGCATAGCTGGGTGGAATCTTAGTCCGAAGGGACACTTTCCTTTTGTCAATCAATCCCTTGATTCCATTTTGGATCAGTGTTCTCCTTAATCTTATTTATTTTAGCACAAGCCTTATCTCCAGCATTAACTTTTCTGGTGCTTTTTTTTCTCTTCAAACTGTACATTTTGTATTCCGTTTTGTCCCACTTGCTCCTTTTCAGTGGAGGCTTACATAAATGAGAACACTAGCAACCACATGACTGAGATGTCTTGAAATCTTCTGTGCTAAGGAAATTAGCTCACCGCTTCTCAGCTTAACCTCAATTCAGAGAGTAACCACATTCTTTCCAAATTACCACAAGTATGGTCTCTAACCCACTTGCCAATAGTATTCTCTTCTGACAGTCCTTGAGCTTGGTCTCCATAGTCCCCATATGTTGGTCGATGTGATGTGAAACAGGAACAGCAATTGGCTCATATGTTTAACTTTCTGCACTAGACAAGATGTCAGAGTCCCTGCCTACATAAAGGTCCAGGTCTTTCAGGTTGCCTGACTATGTGTGGTCACTGTAATAAGTGTTCACCAGCATTATCCCAGTGACAACAGCTAATCCTGGTTCCATAGGTCTAGACCCTTGTGTACCACGGGTAATATTAAAGTTTTAGGTTTTGTTGTTTTGTAATAGCTATTCATTAAGTAATCTGCATATTATTTTTGTATGTGTATTTTGATTTTTATAACTTTGAATAGTTTATAAAAAGTATAGCTTGTAAATTTTATAAATCAAGAACACCTAGTAAGGAACTTCATGTTTTATTCACATAATATGAGGAAGAGTAGAACCAAATAGATATGATGATGTTTTCAACCTCAATATGGAGGGATATATACTGATACCAGGCTAAAAAGGTTAACACTTCATTTCAGGTTATAACATAGTTTCATCCATACAATGATGACTTACAAATCATACTAAAAATTTCTAAAGATAGTAATAGGTTCAAAGAGAAAGTAATATATATGAACCTGAAAATATTTCACTCACACATTTGTATAAAATACCATAAATGAGCTCTATTATTTGTATGCTTATAAACAAATAAATAAATAACAAAAAGTTTCTTTTTTTCTTTTTAGCCACAAAGTCAGTCATTATTTGCAGAATGGATTGACTTTATCTATTTCTGTTTGAATTCTCAGCCTGCCCAGCAGCAGCCTGGGCTACCTTCTAGTAGATTCTTGTTTTGATGTGTGGCTGGGGAACAGCAGGGGAAATAACTATGCCAGGAAACATGTTCCTAGACCCAGATTCTAAAAAAATACTGGGCTTTTAGATAGGGGGGATCACTCTTACTCTAGTTTTATTTTAACTGTTTAAAATGTTTATCAAACTCAGTTGAGGGAATTTCACTAACATATCCAAGTATATAATAATATTTTTGAAATATTTATAGACAAAACCTGCTTAGGATTTAATATTTTTAATTTTGATGAATATTAAGAGATAAAAATAAATGTAAAATTCCTGCATCCAAACTAATAATCATTTTGCCAATTCACTTATTAATTTTAGAAAATAACTCCACTTAAAAATATTTGTATATTGTGCACCAAACGTTGGAATAGTCACCAAAAATAGAAATACTACCTAATGCTTATGTTCACATAATAAATAATATAACATGAATAATCTGTAAAATCACTGGTACATTACTTTCCTTGTGTCAAGACTGAGCTTCTGCTGTTTTTTACCTCTGAATTCTAAGGACTTTTTTTTTTTTTTTTTTTACAGTTTTAAAGTAAGAAAATAACTATCAACTATTTTAAGGACAAAATTACTTGGTTCTCTAGCTAGATGCCTAAAATCTCAAATACTATCAGGACCTTTGGAAAAAGTTTAATGTACTTTGATTGTGACATATTTACAAGCTGCTTTTCAAAGGAGCAAAGATGGAAGGAATTAGAAAAAGCATGTGATGTGTTCTGAAATGGGACAGATATTAGCTGGGGGTTGTACAAAGAAAGACGTAATGATAAGAATATGACAGAAAAAATGTTGGGAGCCATCCTAGGATAAGCTAATTGTGGGACTTCCAGTGAACTTGTGGAGCTGTGCCGGTGATAAATGCTTAGCCAGATAATTACTCCTAATAGATATGCATGTAAACATTCTCTGTTGTAATCTTCTTACTTAAATTATGATTTGAATTTGTGTAAAATTTGTGATGAACTCTTACCATGTGATCATGTATTCTAAAAAATGTTTAAGTGCTGAGAACAAAGAGAAGAGTCCGAACTGAGATGAGGAGAATTTTTTAGACAGATCACTTTTTAGACAGAACTAAACGCAAGAACTTAAAAGTTCTGCACAGCATTGGCAGAATAGGTGTTGAGAGAACATTATTGTGACATTGGAGCAGAAGGAGAGAACAAGCTTAGAAGGAGAATGCAGAGTAGAATAACTTAGAAACTATAGGTATCATAAAAAACTAAGAGAAAATGTGCAGAATAGAGGGAAACAGGAAAAAGAAGAAGCTGCAGAGCTCAGAAGGAGCAGGCAGGCTTCTCCTTACCATGGACAGAACAGGTTTTTTCTTAATAACAAGGCAGGCTTAGTCTTATTAAATGAACAAAGCTTTCTTCTTACAAACTTGGGTTTAATTCATTTAGCATTAAAATGGCAGAAGGTTTTTCATTCTCTATGCAATAAAGCTTGAAGCTGATTTTTCATCCAGTATGAGAGGGTTCTTTCTGCACTGGTGCTTGGTCTTTTGCTCCATATGCATATCTAAGTATGGATGTGTGTAAGTATGTAATTGTGAGAATGCATGCAAGGTTGACCAAACAGGTTTGAATGAAATGTATAAATGCACATGTGTAAATCTGTATATGAACTTATGTGAGTTTATGCATAATTGCTTATGTAAAATGTTTTCTTTTGGGAGTGTTCTTCTCTTCTCCTGGTTCAGTAGAAGTTTATTACTCCCAGCTTCTCCTTAGCCTGACAGTAAGAGGCCTCTACACAAAAGGGAAAATGCTTTAGCAATTAATCCTTTACAGTAAAGGGTCTCTTGCTGTTTTAGGACTAGTTGCTAAGTGCCAGAGACTGCAGTTTCTGGTCTCAGAGGAACACAAAAAGCAGGTCAGCTACAGTAGCAAAGTAACTTAGACTTACATAAGTAAACTTTTTATATTATACAGCAACCCTAAATATGTTGTAAGAAAAAGTCTCACCTCATATCAAGACAAAGTCTTACCCTCCACTGATGATCTTCCCCCCTCCACTGCCTCAAGAAGAACCAACAAGAAAGAAGACCCCGTCGGGGCTGGCTCCCAGCAAAATAATATATTTGGAAGCAAAATTGTTTGGCTTTATACTTTTGAGACAATAAACAAGGCTGTGTGGAAAGATTTTAGGTGGTAATAATCCATGTGATATGAGGGCAAACAGACATTAATAGTAGTAGATGATTTTAAGAATTTGCTTATTTAGTATATTATTGTCTCATATGCATCACTATACTTACATGCTCAGGAGACTTCATAGAAGAGGGTGAGGAAGATGGCAGAACCTGAATGGAAAATGAGCAACAAAAGGATATATACATATATATCTATATATATCATCATCTATATCATCATCTTTATATATATATATATATATATATATCATATCATATCTATCTATCTATGACATTACATAGTCATTGCCCTCAAAAGCTCATGAAAGCTATGATTATCTGCACAAAGTTGTGAAAAATGAATGATAAGTTTTGTATTGATCATTCTATTCATTTACATTTAAAATGATATCCCACTTCCTGGTTACTCTCCACCAACCACCATCCCACATCCACCCTCCACCCTTCCTTTTTCCTTGTATGAGAGTGCTCACCCACCCACCTTCTCACTCCAGCCTCACCACTGAAGCATCCCCCTACACTGGGGCATCAAACCTCCCCAAGACCAAGGGCCTCCCATCCTATTGCTGTCAGGCAGGGCCATCCTCTGCTACATATGTATCTGGAGCCATGGATCCCTCCAGCTACACTCCTTGGTTGATGGTCTAAACTTTGGGAAAACTGAGTGGTCAAGCCAGCCTATGCTGTTCTTCCAATGGGATGCAATTCCCCTCTGCTTCTCCAGTCCTTCTGCCAGCTCCCTCACCAGGTTCTCTGAGTTCAGTCTGATGGTTGGTTCCAGGCTTCTGCATCTGCATGGGTCAGTTGTTGGCCAGACCTCCCCAGTAACCGCCATACTAGGTTCCTGTCAGCAAGCACCTCTTGACCATGGCAACAATGTTGGATTTGGTATCTGCAGACAGAATGAATACTCAGGTGGGGCAGTCCTTGGTTGGCCCTACCTTCAATCTCCGTTCCATTTTTAAAATCCCTGTTCTTACTTTGGACAGGAACATTTCTGGGTTAAAAACTTTGAGATGGGTGAGTGGCCCCATCCCTTGACCAGGGACTGTGCCTACCTACTGGAGGTGGTCTCAACAGATTCCTATTTTATATCACTGTATTTTGCAATATTTTATAGTTTATTTCATCATATAATTAAGTTATAATAAAGATAGTATTATTTTTTATAAATGATAAAACTGAGCTTAGAAAGATCATGTGACTTCTCTAATCTGATAACAAAGCTACAACATGACATTCAGGACAAGTTTCTATCTTCTGACCACAGATACCAGATCTCATTATAAATCAGCTTCCTCCATATCAAAAGTAGACATCTACTGAATTATGAAAGTTCTTTCAAAATTAAAATGATGTTCATTTAATGGTGAAATGGTGAAATGAAAAGCAATTCAGCTAGGACTTTAACCCGCCCCATGGAATACTTTTCTCCCTGCTAGAGATTGAGCTATTCATCATAGAACTTGACTACTGTTAATGATCCTGAACTTTCTTTTCCACTCAGCTAGTAGCAAAATTGCCTGGATTATGGTTTATGTTTGTTCATAATATTATCAATAACAAATAACCAGAAAAATCAAAACAATGTTAAGTGAAAATTTCTTAGAATTAAAGTAAATAAGGAGAAGGACTGAAGGAGTTGAAGGGGCCTTATCTGGCATCCATGGGAGGGAGGTCTTTGGTCCTGTGAAGGCTTGATGCCCCTTGTGTAGAGGAATGCTAGGTTGTTGAGGCGGGAGTGGGCAGGGGGAGCACTCTTATAGAAGGAGGGTAAGGGGGGATATCCTAGGTGGTTTACAGAGGGGAAATCGGGAAAGGGGATAACATTTGAAATAAAAAAAGAACTAAAGTAAACAGAAGTCGGTGAAGAATGAAGATGGTCTCATAACTGCCTTTTAGTTAGTTGTTTGTAATACCCATTTCGTTAGTAAGATCATTGTATAATTTTTCACTTTTGTATTATATACCATGAATAATACTGTTCTTCAGCTATGACTGAATAAATATATGAACACACTGTTTAAATATCAAGATTCATATTTCATATATACAAGTTCATGAGTATACACAACTTCATGAGTATAGATATTTCTAAATTCCAGAATAAACAGCATTTTTATTTGTTATGGGTCCTACTATTTTTTTCTTAGAACAGAAAAAAATAAAACTATGAATGATTAATTTCTGCAAAAAACATAATTTCTGTACCTACGACTTCCCTTTGTCATGCTTGCACATCTTCCATCTTTACAGACAACATTTATATGACTTTCTCTGATATAAATATCAAGCTTCTCACACTTATTATATGAATATTACATGGTCTTCTGTCTTACATTTCCAACTATAGAACTTTAAGGGGTAATAGATCATCTAATTGGTTATGATTGTGAATAATAACCCCTCAGCTTTACAAGAAATTGCCAAGTGTAAAATTGCATGAAGGTATTTTGTAGTATGGTGTGGGACAGTAAAACTATGCCATGAATTTTGGTAAGGTACAGTAGATTGAGACCCAGAGACTCAGTGGGCACACACCTGAGACATAGGCAACTCCCAGCTCATGGCCAGATTCCTGGTCTGGAACACATGCCACACTCCTTACATAGGGAAATGTGACCTGTGGTAACATAGACTCAGAGTTCTCCATGCTAATGAGGTACTGAGAGGCCCAGAGGCCTGAACCAATAAGTTTCCCTTCCCAGCCATTCCTCCCTATAAAAGGTATTTAATCTCAGGTCCACCCTGAGAAGTGGTACAATACAGTATGCATCTATTTTCCAGCATGAACAGCCAATAAACTGTTTAGACCACATACTGTCTCTTTCATCAAGATCCACTATGGAGAAGGCATTCCACTACAGAATTGTGCCTTAATTCTCCTGTAAAGGCCTCTCTGCACTTCCAGCCTGCCTCTACCAAGCTAAGGACAATCACTACTGAGATAAGATGGAGCTCTCCTTTCCCTCAGCTCCTGGCTAGATGCTGTCCCCAACCTGCTGGCCCCTGGGTCCCAGAAGTGCTTGAATGTCCAAGAGTCAGAGATCCCAAAAGACCTGGCTTTGTCACAGGTCCAGGAACCTCTGAACCAACTCCGGCTTTCCCACATCTCAGACTGAGCTTTCCCACCCCCCGAGCAGCTTCTCCACACTTCCTTACAGTCCTTCACTTGCCCCAGCACCAGGTCAGACAAGCACAGTCAGACTCCCAGCCTTCTACCTCCCTGAAAGGCTGTGTCCGGAGGTGGGGACACAGATACAGTTATGGAAGAGGTAGAGGAGAAGGACGGCGATTCCCCAAGAAGTTCTTTTATTGTTGAGAATTTTTTTTTTTGCTATATTGGGTTTCTTGCTTTACCATGTGGAATTGAGAATTGCTCTGTCCATATCTGTGAATAATTGTGTTGGAATTTTGATGGGGATTACATTGAATCTGTAAATCACTTTTGGTAATATGACCATATTTACTATGTTAATCCTACCGACCCACAAACGTGTGGGGTTTTTCCATCTTCTAGGGTCTTCTTCGATTTCTTTCTTCATGTACTTGAAGTTATTGTCATACAGATCTTTTATTTACTTGGTTAGAGTTACACCCAAGTATTTTATATTATTTGTAGCTATTATAAAGGGTGTTATCTCCCTAATTTCTTTCTCAGCCGATTTATCATTTGTATAAAGGAAGGCTACTGATTTGTTTGAGTTAATTTTATATTCAGCCACATTGATGAAGTTGTTTATCAGCAATAGGAGTTCACTGGCAGAATTTTTAGGGTTGATTTTGTATACTACCATGTCATCTGCAAATAGTGATACCTTGACTTCCTCTTTTCCAATTCATATCCCCTGATCTCTTTCTATTGTCTTTTTTTTTTTTTTTTTTTTTTTTGGACAGGGTTTCTCTGTATAGCTATGGCTGTCCTGGAACTCACTCTGTAGACCAGGCTGGCCTCAAACTCAGAAATCTGCCTGCCTCTGCCTCCTGAGTGCTGGGATTAAAGGAGTGTGCCACCACTGCCCAGCCCTTCTGTTGTCTTATTGCTCTAGCTAGAACTTTGAGTACTATATTGAATAGATAGGGAGAGAGTGGGCAGTCTTGTGTTGTCCCTGATTTTAGTGATATTACTTCAAGTTTCTCTCCATTTAAATTGATGTTAGCTAATGGTTTGCTGTACTTTGCTTTTATTATGTTCAATTATATGCCATGGATTCCTGATCTCTCCAAGTTGTACTGCAGAGCAATAGTGATAAAAAATCTTGTGGTATTTTCTACAGAGTCAGACAGGTCAATCAATGGAATAGAATCAAAGACCCAGAAATAAACCCACACACCTATTGATACTTCTTTGACAAAGAAGCTAAAACTGTATACTGGAGAAAAAAGAAAGCATATTCAACAATTGGTGCTGGTATAACTGGCAGTCTAATAGTAGACACTGAATCTAATAGAAAAGACAGTGGGAAAGAGCCTTGAACGATGTGGCTCAGGGGGAAATTTCCTGAAGAGAACATCAATGGCTCGGGCTCTAAAGTCAACAATTGATAATGGGACCTCATGAAACTGAAAAGTTTCTTTAAGACAAAGAGCACTGCCAATAGGACAAAATGGCAACCTATAGATTGGAAAAATATCTTCACTAACCCTTTATCTGATAGAGGGCTAATATCCAAACTATATAAAGAACCAAAGAAATTAGACTCCAATAACCCAAATTACCTAATTATAAATGGGGTGCGGAGCTAAACAGAGAATTCTCAATGAAGGAATCTAGAATGTCCACGAAGCACTTAAAGAAGTAGTCAACATCCTTAGTCATCAGGTAAATGCAAATCAAAATGACTCTGAGACCTTATACATAGCAGAATGGGGAAGATCAAAAATTCATGTGACAGCACATGTTGGTGAGGATGTGGAGGAAAAATACTCCTACATTGGTGGTAGGATTACATACTGGTACAACCACTCTGGAAATCAACCTAGCAATTTGTCAGAAAGTTAGAAATAGTTCTACTTGAAGACACAGCTATACCACTCTGGGAATATACCCAAAAGATGTTCCACCATATCACAAAGAACATGTGCTCCACTATGTTCACAGCAGCTTTACTCATAATTGCCAGAAGCTGGAAAACAACCCAGATGTAACTCAACCAAAGAATGGATACAGAAAATGTGGTTCATTTATACAATGCAATACTATTCAGCTACTAAAAATGATGACATCATGAAATTTGCAGGCAAATGGATGGAACTAGAAAATATCCTCCTAAGTGAGGTAACCCAGATCCAGAAGGACATGCATGATATGTACTCACTGATAAGTGGATATAAGCCAAAAAGTACACAATACCCATGATACAACTCACAGACCATATGAAGTTTAACAAGAAGGAAGGTCTAAGTGAGGATATTTCAATCCTACTTAGAAAGGGGAACAAAATAATCATGGGAGGCTGAAGGAAGAAGGGACCTGAGTGGGAGAACAGAGGAGGGAGAAGTGGAGTCAGGATCAGGTATGGGAGGAGACAGGAGAGAAGCCCAGAGGGCCAAGAGAATGAATAGAGACTCTACAGCACTGTGGGGTTGGGGGCAGAGGAAGGAACCTTAGAAAGTCCCAGAGACCTCGGATGTGAGAAGCTTCCAAGACTCAATGGGGATGACCTCATCAACATACCCAACAGTGGTGAGATATAACCTGAAGAGACCACCTCCAGCAGTTAGTCACGATCCCCAGTGGAGAGATGGGTCCCCCCACCTACCTTCAAAAATTTTGACCCAGAATTGTTCCTGTATAAACTGTAAGAACTGTTGTGACAAAAAATGGAACAGAGACTGAAGGAAAGGCAATCCAGTGACCCTCCCAATTTGGGGTCCATCCCACACACAGACACCAAACCCCAACACTATTACTGATGCCATGCTGTGCTTGCAGACAGAAACTTAGCATGGCTGTCTTCTGAAGGGCTTTACCAGCAGCTAACTGAGACAGATGCAGATACTTACAGCCAAGCATTGGACTGACATCAGGGACCACTATGAAAGAGTTAGGGAAAGGATTGAAGGAACTGAAGGGATTGCAACCCCACAGGAAGGCCATGTGTCAACTAACCTGGATCCCTGGGAGCTTCTAGAGACTAAGCCACCAACCAAAGACCATACATCAGCTGGTCTGTGGCCCCTGGCACATACATAGGAGAGGACTGCCTTGTCTCAGTGGAAGAGGGTGGACCTGATGTCCCAGGAAAGGGGATGCCAGGGGTAGGAGTGGTAAGAGTGGGTGGGTAGATGGAGGAATATCCTCTCAAAGGATATTTGAGGAATATTCTTCCTCAAAGAAGAGGAGGAATTGTTGAAGAACTTTGGGCAGGGGACCAGGAGGGGAGCAATGTTTTAAATGCAAATAAATAAGTTAAATAAAAATATATAAAGAAAAGAAAAATCAGAAAGAAAAACAGATATTTTGTGTACGGCAAATGAAATGGACATGGTGGAGAATATACATTATATAATTGAGTGATGTCATACATCCCTGAGGATAGACAAATGGACAGACAAATGGAAGATGAACAGAAAGATGTTGATTTTAGTGTCATTGTTGTTGTTGTTGTTGTTGTTGTTGTTGTTTGGCTTTTGTTTTGAAGTTCTGGGAAGAGACTTGAGCATACAAACATTTTTATGCTGCTAGGCAACCCCAGGTCCCCAGGTAGTGGTAGTTCTTACCAGGTTCTAAAGTAAGGCAGATTCCTTGGTGAAAGAGGTACATTCCAGAGACACAAGGCAGCTGGAGTTTATAGTCCAAATCTGACCAATCCACTCATTAATTCATAATTGGAAAAGTCTATTCAAGATGGCAGAACTCTCATGACCTAATTAACTTGTATACATCCTAAATTTTAATACATTACAATGTGGGTAAAATTCACCATGAATTTTGGTGTAGACCTTTAAAAATAGCCACCAAAACTTGAATCTAAGAAAACATCATAAAATACCTAGAAAAGTTTGAAAACCATGCAGACAATATTACGAACAATACTATTTAAGGACTACAAAAAAGAAACACTTGTTTAAACTAACCATGTATAGATTTCAAACTAATATACACGTATTAAAATATACATAAATAATTTGTATGTAATATAACATAAATTAAATGAATAAATGGAAAATTATGAGGTCCCTTAAATGACCTTTTCTCTGTTTCTGTTCTAGATTTATTTTTCAAAAATTATCTGCTCCTGCCTCTTCCTTGTGACTACTTTCCCAGAACTCCGCAGTATTTATCATGTGTGCGATTAAGCATTTCTAGTCTTGTTGACAAGGTTTATTATTTTTGTCCTTCCTCAACTTTTAACAATATTAATTTTTCATTGTTCTAAAATTTTAGTTCATTTAACTATTCCATGACAGTATCCAAAAAACTTATTTGGGTAAACATTTCTCAATTACCAAATATGCCAGATAAGAACCCTTTCTGGTACATTTGATTCTGTGAATAATGGCTTTTTTGTTCCAGTCATTGAAATGTATTTTTTATGCTCCAAGTTATTAAAAGTTCTTTACATATGTATTCTGAGCATTGTAAACTATTATCTTTTGCATTTACAATTTTATGTGACTGGAGGAAAGTAAAAAGTTAAAAAGTCAGAGTCAACCAGATCATATGATGGGTAAAAACAGAATCTTTCCAGTTCATTTCTCAATGCCCATAAGAACATCAAGAGACTAAGAATCTGTACTTCATTGCCACCAACCAGCATACACCAGCTGATATGAGGCTCCTGACACATAGACAGCAGAGGACTGCTTAGTCTGGCCTCAGTGAGAGAAGATGTACCTAACCCTGGAGAGACTTAAGGCCCCAGGGAGTGGGGAGGTCTGGTAGGGTCGGGGGTGGGGAGGGGAACATCCTCTTGGAAGAGGGGCAGGGAAGAGAATGGGATAAGGAACTGTAGGAGGGCAGACCAGGATGGGGATAATGACTGGACTGTAAAAAAAAGATTAAATTAATAATAATAATAATAATAATAATAATAATAATAATAATAATGTAAATCAGAAGAAAACCATCACAGTAGGTTAGTACATATGGTACATTTAAGTAGAGAGATGTTACAAAAGACCTCTCAAAAAAGAGGAGTAGCAATAGAATAATTCCATATTATAACAAAGAATGGTATTTTATATTGTTGGTAGTGGTGGAGATGGTTGTGGAATAAGGGAAAGGATTAATTTCACTTAAAAGTTATTAGAATTTAAGTCCCTATATATTTTACAGAGCTCACTGAACATGTATAACACAATCAGGAAAAAAATTATCCTAAGTAATTTCTCAACGATGCCTTAAGATACAACCTTTTACTAGCTTTCTGTGAATGCTCATCACCTGGCTTTTTCACCATAATCAAAATTAGTGAACAGAGCAATGTTTGAGGATGACATTTTATCCCCCATGTCTTCTTCATGGACATGTAGAAAAGATTGCTGAGACTAAAGACAATTGCATACAACTGAGTAATATTCCAGTTATCTGTTTAACACTTTATTGAATTTAACACCTCTATTTCAACATGTAAGCCTTACTATTTCCCCTAAATGACAATTTGTATAACAAAGACACAAGTATAGGTGATATAGTTAGTTTTATTATATTGAAATAATATCTTGCACTTAATATCATTAAATTGTGTATATTTAAAATATGTAGGAATGACCTCAAAAAATTTCAGGTAGATAAGAATTTACAAATTTTACAGTGATCCCTTCAGTAGTGATGGGGGAAATATTTTCAAGCTGTAGAAAACACTTAAGTATTTTGCCCATTTGAAAAGCATCTTATATTGTACAAAAATATATGAATATGCACATTTCAAAATTCAGTATTTTGAATATATTGAATCAGTAGGGATGGAATTAGAATATTTTTATGATTTGAAATATTTTATTTCACTAATAAACTGAATAACAAAATAACATAATTTCAAAAATGGAATTGGCAACTGTTTTGTTGACATAAGATTTTTTTTCATAATTGCCATGAACTCTATCAGATGTGGGCTTAGTGAAGATTTTTTTCCCAATATGTAGGTTGCCGATTTGTCTTATTGGCTATGTCTTTTGCCTTACAGAAGCTTTCCAGTCTCATGAGGCCCATTTATCTTTTTTTAAAAATTTATTTATTTTTCATATTTTATTTACATTTCAAATGTTTCCCCCTTTCCTTTTATCTATTCTTGATCTTAGAGTGTGAGCACTGGGGTTCTGCTTAGGAAATCCCCCCCCCCCATGCCAAAATCTTCACTAATCCCACATCTGATAGAGGGCTAATATCCAAAATATATAAAGAACTCAAGAAGCTAACCACCAAAAAACCAAACAACCCAATCAAAAAAAAACAAACAAACAAAAAAAACGGGATATAAAACTAAACCAAGAATTCACAACAGAGGAATATTGAATGGCTGAAAAATACCTAAAGAAATGTTCAAAGTCCTTAGTGATCAGAGAAATGCAAATCAAAACAACCCTGAGATTCCACCTTACACCAATCAGAATGGCTAAGATCAAAACTGCAGGTGACAACACAT
>JADRCH010013982.1:0-24847 GCA_019843965.1 Rhynchomys soricoides | reverse complement strand
CATATGTGGTCAACAAAATGGTTCCCTCCATGTGTATTCTTTGGTTGGTGGATCACTCTCCAGGAGTATCAGGGGTCAGGCCAGTTGCCACTGTTGCTGCCTCCCGGGAATGCAAACTCCCTCAGCTCCTTCAGTCCTTTCTCTGAGTCCTCCATCTGGGACCTCACACTCAGCCCTACTGTTGCTGCGAAGTGACTCTTGGGTATTTCAAACTTTTGGGCTAATAACCACTTAACAGTGAATACATACCATGTTCATTCTTTTGTGACTGTGTTACCTCTCTCAGGATGATATTTTCAAGATCCATTCATTTGTCTCCGAATTTCATGAAGTCATTGTTTTTAATAGCTGAGTAGTATTCCATTGTATAAATGTACCACATTTTCTGTATCCATTCCTATGTTGAGGGACATCTACGTTGTTTCCAGCTTCTGGCTATTATAAATAGGACTGCTATGAACATAGTGGAACATGTGTCTTTAATACATATTGGGGCATCTTCTGGGTATATGCCCAGTCCTCAGGTAGTATTATGTTCATTTTTTTTAGGGTCCGCCAAACTGATTTCCAGAGAGGTTGTATCAGCTTGCATTCCCACCAGCAATGGAGGAGTGTTCCCCTTTCTCCACATCCTCGCCAACATCTGCTGTCACCTGAGTTTTTGATCTTAGCCATTCTGGCTGGTGTGAGGTGGAATCTCAAGGTTGTTTTGATTTGTGTTTCCCTGATGGCTAAGGATATTGAACATTTCTTTAGGTGCTTCTCAGCCATTCAAGTTTCTGCAGTTGAGAATTCTCTGTTTAGCTCTCTTCCCCATTTTTTGATAGGGTTATTTGGATGTCTGGAGTCTAGCTTCTTGAGATCTTTGTGTACATTGAATATTATCCCTCTATCAGATGTAGGATTGGTAAAGATCTTTTCCCAATCTGTAGGTTGCCTTTTTGTCCTATTGACAGTGTCCTTTGCCTTACAGAAGCTTTGTAATTTTATGAGGCCCATCTCTCAATTCTTGATCTTAGAAGGCAAGCCATTGATGTTCTGTTCAGAAACTTTTCCCCTGTGCTGATGTGTTCCAGACTTTTCCCCACTTTGTCTTCTATTAGATTCAGTGTTTATGGTTTTATGTGGAGGTCCTTGATCCACTTGGACTTGAGCTTTGTACAGGGAGATAAGAATGAATCAATTCATAATCTTCTACATGTAGACTGCCAGTTAAACTAGCAACATTTGTTGAAGATGCTGTCATTTTTCCACTGTATGGTTTTAGCTCCTTTGCCAAAGATCAAGTGATCCTATGTGTGTGGGTTCATTTCTGGGTCTTCAATTCTATTCCATTGATCTACCTGCCTGTCACTGTACCAGTACCATACAGTTTTTATCACTACTGTTCTGTAATATAGCATGAAGTCAGGGAGGCTGATTCTCCCAGAAGTCCTTTTATTGTTGAGAATAGTTTTTGCTCTCCTGGGTTTTTTTGTTATTCCATATGAATTTGAGAACTGTTCTTTCTAATTCTATGAAGAATTGAGTTGGGATTTTGATGGGGATTGCATTGAATCTGTAGATTGCTTTTGGCAGGATGGCCATTTTAGCTATAGTAATCCTGCCAATCCATGAGCATGGGAGATCTTTCCATCTTCTGAGGTCTTCTTCGATTTCTTTCTTCAGAGACTTGAAGTTCTTGTTATACAGATCTTTCACTTGTTTGGTTAGAGTCACACCAAGACATTTTATATTGTTTGTGGCAATTTTGAAGGCTGTCAGTTCCCTAATTTCTTTCTCAGCCTGTTTATCTTTCAAGTATAGTAAGGCTACTGATTTGCTTGAGTTACTTTAGTATCCAGCCACTTTGCTGAAGTTGTTTATCAGCTGTAGCAGATCTCTGGTGGATTTTTTCAGGTTATTTAAGTATACCATCATATCATCTGCAAATAGTGATATTTTGATTTCTTCCTTTCCAATTTGTATCCCTTTGACCTCCTTTTGTTGTCTGATTGCTTTAGCTAGAACTTCAAGTACTATATTGAATAGATAGGGAAAGAGAAGGCAGCCTTGCCTAATCTCTGATTTTAGTGGGATTGCTTCAAGTTTCTCTCCATTTAGAAATTTAAATTCTAAATAAGCAAAAGCAAAAGCTGATACTGTGGTACTCTAACTTCTCTTAAATCATGTCAATTTATTCTTGGTTAACATAGACAATAGGATAATACTATGAAATTGCTTCTGATATTTCAAATATAGATTCTACTTCTTACAGCATTACACATAGGAATTTACTGTAGTAAGTTATTGAATACTCAATTTATAAAAACTAACAGAAAAAGTTTAAAACGCTACTCATGTCTCTAAAATTAAAGAACAGTGTAGGTATAATCAAGAGCCTTCTAAGTATCCCTCAAAGATCCTGAACAGCGGTGTCTGAGAGGAACTTGAATGGCCTGTTTTCTAGAGTCTGGATACTTCTCTCTGTTTTGTCAGGTGAAAACAAGTTCATGATTAGGACACAATAACATCTACTTGTTCCAAATTTACTTTCCTCTAGCTTCTTTGTCACTTAGGATTATACATGATAAAGCTCAAAATCACTCTTATCTATGATGAGTTTTGCCTAAAGAAAAAGGAGCAGAGGTGATGCAAATATTCATTAGAAGAAACCTTCAGAGGTAGGTCACACTTTCCCCTTTGTACTTTCCACTGAGATAGGCAATGATGCAGACATTGCTTTATTAGTAGAGATATGGAAGATGGATCAAGTTGGCTGACCTTGGCTGATCTTGGTAGATTATGAAATGTAAAGAAAATAAAGATTCATTAGTAAGCTCTTGAGTTTTTGGTTGTTTGTTCAGCAGAACAGAGCCTCATGCCTTTAACATATGACTTAGTATGATCAGAAATTCCAGATAACCACCTAAAGTTTTCCAACTCTAGTCATTCAAATTATTTCAACATCAACAAATAATTTTTTTATCCTTTAGCTTATTTTTTACTATAAACATGCTAAAGTTTACTTTAGGGACTTATAGACAACTAGAACTTCATGTAAACTCCAATAACTCCATGTCTGAAATTTTGAAAGACTGTAAGATAAACTGGTTCCAAACAAATTAAGGGAGCTGTATCTCCAATAACACTGATTATCTGGTATATAGTAATTATGCATGAAGGATTCTCACTTAAAGTTATTCAAGTTCTTAAGTTCAAAAAGTATTTACTACATAAATTTAATTGCAAAAAGATTATAGAAAAGCAGTATTTCGCATACATTTAATGATACAAATGTTCTTTCTTCTGAAGCTAAAGGTGAAATATGTAAATTAAGAGTCAATGGTTATAAGCAACAGGTATAGATATTATGTACTCAGTGATAAGTGGTTATTACCCCAAAAGTTCAGAATACCCAAGAGTCACTTCACAGCAACCATTGGACTGAACTTGAGGTCCCAGATGAAGGAGTTGGAGAGGGGACTGAATGAGCTGAGGGAGGTTGCAGCCCCAGGGAGAGAGCAACAGTGTCAACTGGCCTGACCCCCCGGTGCTCCCAGAGACTACACATGGAGGGACCCATGGTTCCAGCCACATATGTGGCAGAGGAGGGTCTTGTTGGCCATCAGGGGGAGGAGAGGCCCTTGGGCTTGAGGGTGTTAGATCCCCCAGTGTAGAAAATGCCAAGGAGGGAAGATAGGAGTGGGTGGGTGGGTGGGTGGGGGAATAACCTCATAGAGGCAGAGGAAGGGAGGAGATGATAGGGGGGTTCCAAAGGGGAGACCTGGTAAGGGGAAAACATTTGAAATGTAAATAAAATATCAAAAAGGAAAAAAAAGAAAAAGAAAACGACATGCCAAGTTAGGCTTCTCACAAACATTCTCTTCTCTCTCTGCCCCCCAGATCCAGTCTTCCAGTGTCATAACCACTGCTGCAACAGAACACTAAGTGCAGCCTTCCTTTTCCACTGATCAGACCTCTTGTGGATCCTACAATCCATCCAATTCTAACCTTCCCATCCCCTCTTGTTAGCTTTATGACAGCTCCCAACCCCAGTAGGTAACCCAAGGGCTCCTCTGCTTAAGACAAGAAATAAGCTGAATGGAGATCAAAACCTTTCCCTTTGCCTCTAATATGTACCCCACACCCAACACCACACATCCTTACACCCTGCCCAGGTCTCAACCCCAGACCTAAAGCAGGAAACCCACTGTAGTCTCTCATTTCCTAACACCATCCCCAATAGTCCATGAAGACTTTCTTCCTCAACATTCCTTTCCCCAACTTATGCCAGAGTTCCAGCCAACAACACCAAAAGAAATTCACTGTGAAGACAACAGCTGAGCCACAGCCATCACTCTCTCCAAGAAATCTGAGGAAACAGAATCCAAGGAAAAAACAGTCATCCAATGAAAACTTAGCCAAAAATTAGCACATAGACCTATAATCATCCCAAACTAAGATTCCTACACATTGGCATAAAAACTCAATCAATAACAACCAAGCCAGTATTTCTCTATCAGAGCCCAGATATCCTATCACAGCAAGCTCTGAATATTATACCATGGATGAAGCATAAGAAGAACTACTTAAACCAACTACATGGAGATAATAGAGATCCTTGAAGACGAAATTAATACATTCCTAAAAGAAATTAAGAAAAACAAACAGTTAAAAAAAAAACTGTTCAAGACAGGAAAATTAAAAGAGAAGCAATAAAGAAAATAAAACTAGAACATGTGTCCCAACACCGGGAGTAACTGGGACCAGCAGGACCCAGGGACTCCGGAACCCTGCTGGAGTGCTGGCACGGGTTGTTTACTGTCTGAGCTGGCACACTGAGCAGAACGTGGGCACGAATTCTGCAGCCAGTCCCACAATACCCAGAGGAAGCTCCACTGTGAGGTGCTCTAACACACCCGGGATCAATGGATCACAGAAGCACAAGATCCCAGGGTCCCAGAGGCAACTTGATTCCCAGGAGCTCTGACACACCTAAGATCTCAGGATCACATATTCCCACAATCAAAGGATCCCAGAGACAGCTGGACTCTAAGGAGTTCTGACACAAGAGGATCACAGTAAAGACAGTCTCTAGTCAGATATAGCAAGGGCAGGTAGCAACAGAGATAATCAGATGGTGGGAGGCAAGCATAAGAACATAAGCAACAGAAACCAAGGTTACTTGACATTATCAGAACCCAATTCTCCCAACCTGGCAAGTCCTGGATACACCATCACACCTAAAAAGCAATGTTCAGATCTAAAATCACTTCTCATGATGATGATAGAGGACTTGAAGAAGGACATAAATAACTCCCTTAAAGAAACACAGGAGAGCACAGGTAAGCATGTAGAAGCCCTTAAAAAGGAAACACAAAAATCCCTTAAAGAATTACAGGAAAACACAATCAAACAGGCGAAGGAAATGAACAAAACCATCCAGGATATAAAATGGAAATAGAAACACTAAAGAAATCATAAAGGGAGACAACCCTGGAGTTAGAAAACCCAGGAAAGAGATCAAGAGTCATAGGTGCAAGAATCACCAACAGAATACAAGAGATACAAGAAAGAATCTCTGGTGCAGAAGATATCACAGAAAACATTGACAAAACAGTCAAAGAAAATGCAAAATGCAAAAATCTCCTAACCCAAAACATGGAGGAAATCCAGGACACAATGAGAAGAGGAAGCTTAAGGTTAATAGGTGTAGGAAAAAGCAAAGATTCCCAACTTAAAAGTGTCAGTAAATATCTTCAAGAAAATCATAGAAGAAAACTTCCCTAACCTAAAGAAAGAGATGCCCATGAGCATACAAGAAGCCTACAGAACTCCACATAGACTGGACCAGAAAATAAATTCCTCCTGTCACATAATAATTAAAATAGCAAATGCACAAAAGAAAGGAAAAATATTAAAAGTACTAAAGGCCCGGTTTCCATCTGTGGCAGGAGACCTCTGCCTGGGCCACCAGGGCTCCATAACCAAATAATGCTGGGAGAAAGCTAGCCTCCCAGGAGTGTGAAAAAGCCCATGAGAGGGGCTAAGAGGAATAATACTGCTCAGCGGGACTGGCACAGAATCCTTGGAACACAGGGACTGAGGAAGAGTCTGGGGGAAGGAGCCTTCCAGTTTCCACCTGTGGCAGGAGACATCTGCCTGGGCCACCAGGGCTCTAAAGCCAAATAGCACTGGGAGAAAGCTAGCCTCCCAGGAGTGTGGGCAAGCTTATCTGTTCAGAGGGATCCACCTGGAATCCACAAGACACAGGAACTGAGGAGAGATCTTCTGGTTTCTTTCAGTGGCTAGGGAAGAGATTCTGTGACGCAGGGCTCCATACTCAAATAGTGCCAGGAGAGAATTGATATCCCAGGACTGCCAACACACCTTCAGGCACAAGCAAGACCATAACTTCTTTTCAAATTCTCTGGACCAAGAGGGACCTTTGCAGAGCCATTAAGACACAAGAAACAAGAGACAGCTGGGGACTAGATCATTCTGGTTTCTGCCTGCACCCCAGAGCTGACCCTGTACCACATTCATTCACCATGATCAAGTAGGCTTCATCCCAGGGATGCAGGGATGGTTTGATACCCAGAAATCCATCAATGTAATCCACTACATGAACAAACTCAAAGAAAAAAACCACTTGGTCATTTCACTAGATGCTGAAATAGCATTTGACAAAATTCAACATCCCTTCACGATAAAAGTCTTGGCAATATCAGGAATTCAAGCACCATACCTAAATATCGTAAAAGCAATATACAGCAAACCAGTGGCCAACATCAAACTAAATGTAGAGAAATTTGAAGCAATCCCACTAAAATCAGGGACTAGGCAAGGCTGCCCTCTCTCTCCCTATTTCTATTTAATACAGTACTTGAATTTCTAGCTAGAGCAATTAAAGAACAAAAGAAGGTAAAAGAAATACAAATTGGAAAGGAAGAAATCAAAATATCACTATTTGCAGATGATATGATGGTATACTTAAGAGACCCGAAAAAACTCCACCAAAGATCTGCTACAGCTGATAAACAACTTCAGCAAAGGGGCCAGATACAAAATTAACTCAAGCAAATCAGTAGCCTTCTTATACTTGAAAGATAAACAGGCTGAGAAAAAAATTAGGGAACTGACAGCCTTCACAATTGCCACAAACAATATAAAGTATCTTGGTGTGACTCTAACCAAACAAGTGAAAGATCTGTATGACAAGAACTTCAAATCTCTGAAGAAAGAAACTGAAGAAGACCACAGAAGATGGAAAGATCTCCCATGCTCATGGATTGGCAGGATTAATATAGTAAAAATGGACACCTTGCCGAAAGCAATCTACAGATTCAATGCAATACCCATCAAAATCCCAACTCAATTCTTCATAGAATTAGAAAGAACAACTCTCAAATTCATATGGAATAACAAAAAAGCCCAAGAGAGCAAAAACTATTCTCAACAAAAAAAGGAATTCTGGGAGAATCAGCAACCCTGACCTCAATCTATACTACAGAGCAGAAGTGATAAAAAAACTGCATGGTATAGGTACAGTGACAGGCAGGTAGATCAATGGAATAGAACTGAAGACCCAGAAATGAACTCACACACCTGTGGTTACTTGACCTTTGACAAAGGAGCTAAAACCATCCAGTGGGAAAAAGACAGCATCTTCAACAAATGGTGGTGGTTCAACTGGCAGTCTACATGTAGAAGAATTTGAATTGAATCACTCCTATCTCCCTGTACAAAGCTCAAGTCTAAGTGGAACAAGGACCTCCACATAAAACCAGATACACTGAATATAATAGAAAAGAAAGTGGGGATAAGTCTCAAACACATGAGCACAGGGGAAAAGTTCCTGAACAGAACACCAATGGCTTATGCTCTAAGATCAAGAATTCACAAATAGGACCTCATAAAATTACAAAGCTTCTGTAAGGCAAAGGAAATTGTAAATAGGACAAAGAAGCAAGCAATAGTTTGGGAAAAGATCTTTGACAATCCTACATCCGATAGAGGGCTAATATCCAATATATCCAAAGAACTCAAGAATTTAGACTCCAGACATCCAAATAACCCTATCAAAAAATGGGGAACAGAGCCAAACAGAATTCTCAACAGAGGAAACTCATAGGGCTGAGAAGCACCTAAAAAAATGTTCAACATCTTTAGCCACCAGGTAAATGCAAATCAAAACAACCCTGAGATTCAACCTCACACCAGTCAGAATGGCTAAGATCAAAAACGCAGGTGACAGCAGATGTTGACAAGGATATGGAGAAAGAGGAACACTCCTCCATGTCTGGTGAAATTGCAAGCTGATACAACCTCTCTGGAAATCAGTTTGGCGGACCCTCAGAAAAATGAACATAATACTACCTGAGGACCCAGCTATTCCACTCCTGTGCATATACCCAGAAAATGCTCCAACATGTAATAAAGACAAATGCTCCACTATGTTCAGAGCAACCATATTTTCAATAGCCAGAAACTGGAAACAACCCAGATGTTCCTCAACAGAGGAATGGATTCAAAAAATGTGGTACATTTACACAATGGAATACTACTCAGCTGTTAAAAACAATGACTTCATGAAATTCTTAGGCAAATGAATGGAACTTGAAAATATCATCCTGAGCAAGGTAACTCAGTCACAAAAGAATGAACACGGTATGTACTCACTGATTAGTGGTTATTAGTCCAAAAGTTAGGAATACCCAAGAGTCACTTCACAGCAACCATTGGGCTGAGTATAAGGTCCCAGATGGAGGAGTTGGAGTGGGGACTGAAGGAACTGAAGGATTTGGCAGCACCATAGAGGAGGCAACAGTCTCCACTGGCCTGACCTCCTGATGCTCCCAGACACTGGATCACCAACCAAAGAATATACATGGAGGGACCTATGGTGCTGGCCACATATGTGGCAGAGGAGGGTCTTGTTAGCCATCAGGGGGAGGAAAAGCCCTTGGACATGAGGGTGTTAGATGCACCAGTATAGGAGAATGCCAAGGAGGGAAGACAAGAGTGGGTAGGGGAATACTCTCATAGAGGCAGTGGAGGAGGAGGGGATAGGGAGGTTCCAAAGGGGAGATCTGGAAAGGGGGAAACACTTGAAATGTAAATAAAGTACCAAAAAAATTACTAAGGGAAAAAGGTCAAGTAATTACACCAGACTTCTCATCAGAGAGTATGAAATCTAGAAGATCTTGGGCAGATGTAATGCAGACCCTAAGGGAACAAAAATGCCAGCCCAGGCTACTATACCCAGAAAAACTTGCAATTATCATAGACAGAGAAAAGAAGATATTCCATGACAAAACCAAATTTACACAATATCTTTCCACATATCCAGCCCTACAAAGGATAATAGATGGAAAACACCAACACAAGGAGGGAAACTACACCTTAGAAAAAGCAAGAAAGTAATCTTTCAACAAACCCAAAGGAAGATAGCCACATAAACATAATTCTACTTTTAACAACAAAAATAACCGGAAGTAACATTAACTTTTCCTTGCTATCTCTTAACATCAATGGACTCAAATCCCCAGCCCCCAAAAAGACATAGACTAAAGGACTGGATACATAAACAGGATCCAGCATTTTGCTGCATATAGGAAACATGCCTCACTAACAAAGACAGACAATACCTCAGAGTAAAAGGTTGGAAAACAATTTTCCAAGCAAATGGTCCCAAGAAACATCCTGGAGTAGTCATTATGCTCTACTATCAAGAATTGACTAATAGGACCTCATAAAATTGCAAAGCTTCTGTAAGGCAAAGATCTCTGTCAACAGGACAAAATGGCAACCAACAGAATGGAAAAATATTGTTACCAATCCTACATCTGATATAGGGTCAATATCTAACATATACAAAGAACTCAAGAAGTTAGACTCCAGAGAATCCTAACCCTATTTAAATAACCCTATTTAAAAATGGGGTATAGAGCTAAACAAATAATTTGCAACTGAGGAATGTCAAATGGCCAAAGCAGCATCTGAAGAAATGTTCAACATCTTTAGTCATCAGGGAAATGCATATCAAAACAACCCTGAGATTCCACCTCACACCAGTCAGAATGGCTAAGATCAAAAACTCAGGTGACAGCAGATGCTGGCGAGGATGTAGAAAAAGAGGAACACTCTTCCATTGCTGGTGGGATTGCAAGCTAGTACAACTACTCTGGAAATCAGTCTGAACATAGCACTACATGATGATCTAGCTATATCACTCCTAGGCATATACCCAAAAGATTCTCCAACATATAACAAGGACACATACTCCATTATGTTCATAGCAGCTTTATTTATAATATCCAGAAGCTAGGAAGAACCCTGATGTCTTTCAACAGAGGAATGGATACAGAAAATGCTGTACATTTACACAATGGAATATTACTCAGCTATTAAAAATGATGAATTCATGAAATTCTTAGGCAAATAGATGGAACTAGAAAATATCACCCTGAGTGAGGTAACCCAATCACAAAAGAACACACATGGTATGCACTCACTGATAAGTGACTATTAGCTCAAAAGCTCGGAACATCCAAGATACAATTACAGACACATTAAGCTCAAAAGGAAGACCAAGGAGTGTGTGCTTTGGTCCTTCTTAGAAGGGGTAAAAAAAAAAATACTCATGGGAGCAAAAAACAGAGACAAACTGTGGAGCAGAGACTAAAAGAAAGGCCATCCAGAGACTTCCCACCTGAGGAAGTATTCCATATACACTCACCAAACCCAGACACCGTTGTGGATGCCAAGAAGTGCATGCTGACAGTAGCCCAATATAGCTGTCTCCTGAGAGGCTCTGCCAGAGCCTGACAAATATAGAGACTGATGCCAGCAGCCAACCATTGGATTGAGCACAGGGTCCCCAATGGAGGAGTTAGGTTAAAGACTGAAGGGTTTACAACCCCATACAAAGAATAACAATATCAACCTACCAGAGCCCCCAGAGTTCCCAGGGTCTAATCCACCAACCAAGGAGTACACATAGCTCCATTTGCATATGTAGCAGAGGAAGGGCCTTGTCACGCATCAATGGGAGGAAAGGTCCTTGGTCTTATGAAGGCTCAATAGATGCCCCAGTGTAGGGTAATCGAGGGCAGCAAGGCAGGAGTGGGTGGGTGGGTAGAAGAACACCCTCATAGAAGCAGGGGGAGGGGGGATCACATAGGGGGGTTGCCGGAGGGAGGGGAACAGGGAAAGGGAATAACATTTGAAATGTAAATAAAGCAAATATTTAATTTAAAAAAGAAAACTAAGGAAATTCTGAAAATAAAAAATTTAGGAACCTTAACAGTAACTACACAGGGGAAATTTACCAACACAGTATAAGAGATAGAGAAGAGAATCTGGGTTTGGGAAGATTTCAAGTCTATAGGCATTGAAGATACAAAGAAATGGATACATCAGTCAAACAAATTGTTAAATCAAAAGTGTTCCTGACACAATGCATCCAGAAAATCTGGGACACTGTGAAAAGACAAAACGTAACAATAATAGGATAAAAGGAAGAGAAGAATCACAAGTCAATCATCCAGATAATATTTTCAACAAACCATAGAAGAAAATTTTCCTAAATTTTCCTATTAAGAATAGCATGCCTATAATAGAATAAGAAGCTTACAGAACACCAAAAATATTGGGCCAGAAAAGAAAGTTCCTTTATCAAAAAATGCCTCACAATTAAACTTACAAAACAAAGAAAGAATATTAAAATCTCCTAATGAAAAGACTAAGTAACATAAAAATTCAGACCTATTAGAATTACACATGATATTTTTTTATCAAGACTCTAAAATACAGAAGGACCTGGACAAATTACTGCACTCTCTAAGAGACTACAGATGACAACCCAGACTACAACAATCAGCAAAACTTTCAATTACCATAGAAGAAGAAAATGAGACAGTTCATGTTAAAGCCAAATTTAAACAGAGTCTATCTACAAATCCAACTCTACAGAAGGTGATAGAAGGAAAATTCCAACCTAAAAAGTCTAATTACACCCATGAAACACAGGAAAGAAATAATCTCACACCAGTGATACCAAAAGAAGGGAAACACACACACCAACATCACTACCACTGCCAACACCACCCCTACCACCACCAACAAGAAAAAAATAATAAGAATCAACAATCATTGGTCACTGATATTTCTCAGTGTCAATGTTCTCATTCTTCAATAAAAAGACACAAATTAACAGAATGGATGCAAAAGTGGGACCCATCCTTCTGTTGCATCTAAGAAACACACCTCAACATCAAGAATAACCATTACCTCAGGGTAGTTGGAAAGAAAAAGTTATTCCAAGCAAATGAACCTAAGAAGCAAGCTGGAATAGCCATTTTCATACCTAACAAAATACACTTCAAACCAAAACTAATCAAAAGAGATATGGAAGGACACTACATATTTATCAAAGGAAAACTCCACCAAGATGACATTTCAATTCCTTTTTGATTTGGTTTGGTTTGGTTTGGTTTGGTTTTCTTGTGGTTGTTTTTAGTTATTTGGTTGTTTGGTTAGTTTGTTGGGGTTTATTGATTTTTTTCAAGACAGGGTTTCTCTGTGCAACCTCTGTAGCTCTCCTGGAACTTGCTTTGTAGACCAGGTTGTTCTCAAACTCACAGAGGTCTGCCTTTCTCTGCCTCCTGAATCCTAGGATTGAATGCATGTATTCCTGAATAACATTTCAATCATTAACATCTAGTCCCCAAACCAAACCCATGTTTGTAAAAGAAATATGACTACAGTGTAAAACACAAATTAACCCTAACAGTGACAATAGAAAACGTTAATAACATACACCCCCCATTGGACAGGTAGTTCATCTAGACAAACAATAAACAAAGGAATACTGAAACTAACACATTATAAAACAAATGAACCTAAATGTGTACAAAATATTTTACCCAAACACAAAACAATATACCTTCTTCTCTGCACCTCATATGACTTTCTCCAAAATTGACCACACATTTACACACAAAGCAATTCTCAACAGAAACAAGAAAATTAACATAACTCCCTGCCTCCTATCAGACCAACTCAGAGTAAAGATGGATATTAACAAAAACAGAAACAACAGAAAGCTCACAAACACATGGAAACTGAAAAACTCTCTGTTGAATGAAAAGTGGGCCAAGACAGAAATAAAAAAAGAAATTAAAACTTTCTAGAATTCAATGAAAATGAATACACAGCACATAGCATACTGAAACTTCTGGGATACAATGTTAGTGGTGCTAAGAAAAACTTCACAGAACTAGAATTAGGTAAGGAAGGGGAGGGAGGGAGGAGGAAGGGAGGGAGAGAGAGAGAGAGAGAGAGAGAGAGAGAGAGAGAGAGAGAGATTTCAGACTAGCCACTTAACAACACACCTGAGCAAAAGGAAGTAAGCACATCCAAGAGGAGTAAATTGCAGAAAATAATCAAAACTGAAGGCTGAAATAAATAAAATAGAATCAAAGATAACAATACAAAGAATCAATGAAATAAAGAGTTGGTTCTTTGAGAAAATCAACAGGATAGACAAACCCTTATCCAAACTAATTAAGAGACACAGAGAATATTCAAATTAACAAAATGAGAGTGGAATGGGGGAACATAACAGACATCAAGGAAAGCCAGAGAATCGGTCATAAGGATAAACTTTAAAACTTTGTATTCCATAAAATTGGAAAACCTAAAGGAAATGGATAATTTTCTTGATAAGTACCACTTACTAAAGTTAAATCAAAATAAGAAAAATAATTTAAATAGACATACAACCCCTAATGAAATAAAAGTAGTCATTAAAATTCCCCCCAAAAATCCATGGGACAGATGGTTTTAGTGCAGAATACAATCAAATGTTCAAAGAAGAGTTAATGACAAAATTATTTCACAAATCAAAACAGAAGAAATACTGCCAAATTTATTTTATGAAGCCACAGTCACCCTGCTACTCAAAGCATATAAAGACTCAATAAAGTAAGGGAACTGTAAACCAATTTCTCTTGTGAAAGAGATACAAACAGACTTAATAAAATTCTTGCATTCCAAATCTTAGAATACATCAAAGATCATACACCATGATAAAATTGGCTTCATGCCAGAAATACAGGGATTATTCAACATATGATAATCAGTAAATGTAATCCTCTGTGTGTGTGTGTTCATATGTATGCTCACAAATTACAATTATTTTCCTATTGCATTGTTCATGTTGAATGTATTCCATCCAGTGATGTACAATCTCTACCTAAATCAAGAATGAGTTTTAGGTTATACTTTGTCTTCTGTCTAAACAGTTCTGAATACTGTCCTCAAAGTATATGTTTCTCATATGCACCAACATTTTGTCAGTACTATAAAAATGTATTCAAAAATTTTTGTTATTTAATAAATAATCACTTAAAAGTTGCCATTTCATGTTTTCAAATATCTTCTTATGATGTAGATTTTAGGTGTCACTTGCCAGGGCTTAGTGGTGGGAAAACTGATAATGTACTAACTGAAATGTTTCACCTGAGTTAACAATTCCTTTTCTTTTCTTTTCCCTCCCCTTCACCTCCTCCTCCTCCTCCTCCTCCTCCTCCTCCTCCTCCTCCTCCTCCTCCTCCTCCTCCTCCTCCTCCTCCTCCTCCTCCTCCTCTTTCTCTTCTTCTTCCATTGCTGCTATTGTTCTTAATCATCAAGGATCATCAAGGTACTGACTGGGGAAGGAAACACAACTGAGATAACCCAATTCATCCATCTAGGATTCTTAGATACCTCGCGAATCACAGAACTACTCTTCGTCTTACCTGCACCTGGAACATGTGCCTCATTGTTTTAATAAGGATGGATTCACACCTCCACACACCCATGTATTTCTTCTTAGTAATCTTTCATTCAAAGACTTCTACTATATCACCTCAACAATCACCAAGACTCTTTCCAAATTCTTCCAGGTAAAGCAAACTATCAGCTTTATGGGCTACATTATATAATATTTTATCTTTTTCACTAAGGGACTGAGTGAATCTTTCCTCATGACAGCCATGGCCTATGACAAGTATGCTGTCATTTGTAACCCACTGCTCTATCACCAATCATGTCTCCCATCCTCTGTGCTTGAATTGTGGTAGGATCCTATATGACTGGACTCACTGCTTCTTTATCTCTGATTTGTACTTTGTCGCAGCTCCACTTCTGTGGACCTAACACCAACAAATGTTTCTTCTGTGAAATGCCCCAGCTATTAAATGTATACTGCACTGACAAATTCGTTGTACAGCTTCTGCTTGCCGTATTAACAAGGATTTCTGGAATAGTGAATGCCTTACTTATCATGATATCATAGTTATGTAGCCATATCTGCAGCATGTAGTTTCTACTGCCCTGTTTTAAGCTCCAGGGAGACCTGCTACATGGCCTGCCCAGGTTCCCTTGGATCTGCATACACATTAGCTTATTTTTTAATTAATCATTCCATTTGTTTACATCTCAAATGATATCCCACTTCCTGGTTACCCCTCCACAAGCTCCCCATCCCACAACCTCCCTCCCCTTTGCCTTTACAAGGGTGTTCCCCTCCAACATCTCCCATCCTTTCCCTCCCCACCCCTCCAACATCTCCCTACACTGGGGCATCAAACTTCCACAGGACCAAGGGCCTCTACTCCCACTGATGTCAGACAAGGCCACCCACTGCTACATATGAAACTGGAGCCATGGGGTTGTGATCCTCCTCAGCTCCTCCAGTTCTTCCGCCAGACCCACCAGGAGGATCTCTGAGCTCAGTCTGATGGTTGGCTCCAAGCATTTCCATCTGCATTGGTCAGTTGCTGGTTGAACTTCCCAATATCAGCCATACCAGGTTCCTGCCAGCGAGTGCCTCTTGGCAACAACAACAGTGTTGGGTTTGGTGTCTGCAGACAGGATGGATCCCCAGATGCGGCAGTCCCCAGATAGCCCCTTGTTCAATCTCTGCTCCATTTTTTGTTCCTGTTCTTCCATTGGACAGGAACATTTCTGGGTTAAAAACTTTGAGATGGACGTGTGGCCCCATCCCTGAACCAAGGGCCGTGCCTATCTCCTGGAAGTGGTCTCTACAGGTTCTATCTCCCCGTCTCTGCTAAAATCATCCCTGCTGAGTCCTTGGAGCCTCTTGTTTCCCTGGCATCTGAGACCTTCCAGTGGCTATCCCCATTTCCTCATCCTCCCTCTGCTATATATTTTTCTTCAATTTCCTGACCCTCTGTACCACTCTTCTGTCCTCTCCAGTACCTGATACTGCCCCTCTATTTCCTCCCCCTGCTCGCTCCATCCTAGGTTACCCCATTCCTCCATCTCCCATGATCATCCTGTTCCCTCCTCAATGCAGGACTAAGTCATCCACACCATATGGTCTATGGGTTGTTTCCTGGACATTGTGAGTTTGGGGGCTAATATCCACTTATCAGTGAGTACATACAATATGTGTTCTTTTGTGTCTGAGTTACCTCACTCAGGATAATATTTTCAAGTTCCATCCATTTGCCTAAGAATTTCATGAGGTCATTTTTCTTCATAGCTGAGTAGTATTCCATTGTGTAAATGTACTACATTTTCTGTATCCATTCCTCTGTTGAGGGACATCTGGGTTGTTTCCAGCTTCTGGCTATTATAAATAAGGCTGCTATGAACATAGTGGAACATGTGTCCTGGTTATATATTTGAGCATTTTTGGATATGCCCAGGAGTAGTATAGCTGGATCCTCAGGTAGAACTATTTTCAATATTTTGAGGAACTGCCAGACTGATTTCCAGAATGGTTATACCAGCTTGCAAGCCCACCAGCAACGGAGGAGTGTTCCTCTTTCTCCATATCTTCCCCAGCATCTGCTGTCACCTGAGTTTTTGATCTTAGCCATTCTGACTGGTGTGAGGTGGAATCTCAGGGTTGTTTTGATTTGCATTTTCCTGATGACTAAGGATGTTGATCACTTCTTTAAGTGCTTCTCAACCATGCAAGATTACTCAGGTGAGAATTCTGTTTAGTTCTGTATCCCATTTTTAATTGGGTTATTTGGTTTCCTGGAGTCTAACTTCTTGAGTTCTTTCTATATTTTGAATATTAGCCCTCTATTGGATGTAGCATTGGTAAAGATCTTCCCCAAATCTATGGATTGCCATTTTGCCCTATTGACAGTGTCTTATGCCGTTTGCTTTTCAATTTTATGAGGTCCCATTTGTCAATTGTTGATCTTAGAGCATAAGTCATTGGTGTTCTCTTCAGGAATTTTCTTCTGTGCCCATGTTTTTGAGGCCTTTCTCCACTTTCTCTTCTATTAGATTCAGTGTGTCTGGTTTTAAGTGCCGGTCCTTGATCCGCTTGAACTTGAGCTTTGTACAAGAAAATAATAATGGATCAGTTTGCACTCTTCTACATGCTGATCGCTAGTTGATCCAGCACCATTTGTTGAAAATGCAGTCTTTTCCCCACAGAATGATTTTAGCTTCTTTGTCAAATGTTGGGTTATGGCAGAGTGAGAGTCCCACATCCCCCCCCCCAGGGCTTGGGACTCTGGAAGAAGTGAGACGCGCTAAGTTTGACCATGCTCACCCTACAGTGTCAGGCTGTGAGAAGCAGCAAGACACCGCCCAGGGGTGGAGGAGCACAGCCTAGGGTCCTGGAGACTTCATGGAGCCAGCTCCTTCTGGTTCTCGGGTTCTTGGGCATCCCAGGAGCCCCTGGATGCTGCGGAAGAACTGAGAATGGAGTGGGGGCCGTGGGATGAATCTAGTCCAGGGCTGAGGGGGAAAGGCAGGGAGAAGCGTGGCTGGTTCCCGCCAGGGACTGGGTGCTTGGCTTGTCACCTGCTAGCTGGGTTTGTTTGGTAGATACTGTGGCTGGGAGCACTGTGAGGCCTTCTGGGGGAGACTAGATACTGCTCTTTAGATGAAGGCCTGTTCCATCGTTCCCCATGGCAAATCCCGATGAAGAGAGACAGTCCATGGTTCTAGGGTGTTTATTGTCATGGAGGAGAGTGGGGATGAGTGAAACCCCACAATCTCGGGGCAGGCCTGAGATTAAAATACCTTTTGCAGGGAGGAGTGTCTGGGAAGGAGAAGGGGAGTTTATTGGCTAAGACTCTAGGTACCACATTAAAATGGGAATGTCGTGAGGCTACATGACCACACCTCTGTGTTGGGGCTTGGGAGTTGCCTTTATGTGATTGATGATCACATACCTATAGAGAGCTGCGGAGTGTCAGGAGCCTGGGGCCCAGGAGAATGGCAAAAACGCTTGCCATCCCTTGTACGTTTGTCCCCTGCTGGGGATGCCCCTACTGGTGCTCAGGGTTTTAAACCTTAGCTCAACCAGAAACCAGATTGCCTTTCATGGTCCCACAGTCAAAGATCAAGAGACCGTAGGTGTGTGGGTTCATTTCTCGGCCTTCATTTCTGTTCCATTGATCTACCTTCCTGTCTCTGTACCAATACATGCAGTTTTTATCACTATTACTCTATAGTACAGCTTGAGGTCAAGGATAGTGATTCCCCCAGAAGTTCCTTTATGGTTGAGAATTGTGGCCAGATTTCCCCTGTCCAATTAATTTAAATATTAGTGCAGCAGGAGGCCAGTGATTGGACATGGAAAAGGGAGGTATCGCTAAAAGTTATAGAGAGGGAGTGACTCAGGAGAGAGGGGAGGAAACAAGATGGATGACAAACAGGATGATTCAGACTCTGCATGGTTTTAAATAGCTACAGGTAGATATGTTATCATATAGGGATAGAATAATTGGGGTAACTTGTCTAATATAGGTGTGCAGCTTGTACTATTTTCAAATTACCCAAAATTATTGTGTGGGCATCTTGTGAATTGAGAATTTATTTATATATAAATCTGACTGATTAATTATAAGTTTCTACCAGGTTGCTGGGTGTTGTGGAGGCTGACCACAGGGTGGGCAACCATTGCATGGAGCTGGCATGGCAGCCATCCACCAAGGGAACGTAGAAAGTCTAGTACAGCTGGGCAGTAGTGACGCATGCCTTTAATCCCAGCTCTTAGGAGGCAGAGGCAGGAGGATTTCTGAGTTCAGGGTCAGCCTGGTCTACAGAGAGAGCTCTGGTCTACAGCCAGAGCTATACAGAGAAACCCTGTCTCGAAAAACCAAAAAAAAAAGAAAGAAAGAAAGAACGAAAAAAGAAAATAAAAGAAAGTCTAGTACAGATATTTCAGGACAGCTAAGTTGAGAACACACCACTGGAGCTGTATGTCCCTCCAGTGCCTGGTTTAGTGTGGGAACTTGCCTTCATTTTTAATATTTCCCACAACAGAGAATAGTTTTCACTATCCTTGGTTTTTTTGTTATTCCAAGTGAATCTGAGAATTATTATTTCTAACTCTATAAAGAATTGAGTTGGAATTTTGGTGGGGATTGCATTGAATCTGTAGATCGCTTTCAGTAAGGTGACCATTTTTACTATACTAATCCTGCCAATCCATGAGAATGGGAGATCTTTCCATCTTCTGAGGTCTTCAATTTCTTTTTCAGGGACTTGAAGTTCTTGTCATACAGATCTTTCATTTGCTTGGTTAGAGTCATACTAAGATATTTTATATTATTTGTGACTATTGTAAAGGGTGTTCTTTCCCTAATTTCTTTCTCAGCCTGTTTATCCTTTAAGTAGAAGAAGGCTACTGATTTGTTAAAGTTAATTTTATATTCAGCCCTTTTACTGAAGTTGTTTATCAGATATAGAAGCTCTCTGGTATAATTTTTGGGATTGCTTAAGTATACTATCATATCATCTGCAAATAGTGATATCTTGACTTCCTCCTTCCCAATTTGTTTCCCTTTGACCTCCTTTTGTTGTCTAATTGCTCTGGCTAGAACTTATAGTACTATATTGAATAGTAGGGAGAGAGTGGTCAGCCTTGACCCTGATTATAGTGGGACTGCTTTGAGTTTCTATTTGTTTAGTTTGATGTTGGCTATTGGTTTGCTGTATATTGCTTTTATTATATTTAAGTATGAAATTTGAATTCCTGATCTCTCCAATACTTTTAACATGAAGTGCTGTTGTAATGTGTCAAAGGATTTTTCAGCATCTAATGAGATGATCATGCTTTTTTTGTTGTTTTGGTTTTTTTGTTTTGTTTTGTTTTGTGTTTTTTTGAGTTTCTTTATACAGTGGATTACATTAAGGGATTTCTGTATATTGAACCATCTTGGCATTCCTTGGATTAAGCCTACTTGTTCATGCTGAATGATTGTTTTGATATGTTCTTAGATTCAGTTTGCTAGAATTTTACTGAGTATTTTTGCATCGATATTCATAAAGGATATTGGTCTGAAGTTCTTTCTTTGTTGGGTCTGTTTGTGGATTACATATCAGTGTAACTGTGGCTTCATAGAAATAATTGAGTAGTGCTCTTTCTGTTTCTATTTTGTGAAATAGTTTGAGAAGTATTGGTATTAGATCTTCTTTGAAGGTCTGAAAGAATTCTGCACTGAAACTATCTGGCCCTGGGCTTTTTTTGTTTGTTTGTTTTTGTTTTTGTTTTTTGGTTTTTTTTTTTTTTTGATTGGGAGATTACTAAGGAGTGCTTTTATTTCCTTAGGGGTTATGGACCTGTTTAGATGGTTTATCTGATCCTGATTTAACTTTGGTACCTGGTATCTGTCTAGAAAATCATCCATTTCATCTAGATTTTCCAGTTTTGTTGAACATAGACTTTTGTAGTAGGATCTGATGATTTTTTCCTCAGTTTCTGCTGTTATGTCTCCCTTTTTATTCTTCATTTTGTTACTTTGGACACTGTCTTTGTGCCCTCTAATTAGTTTAGCTAAGGGTTTTTCTATCTTGTTGAATTTCTCAAAGAACCAGCTCATAGTCTGTTGATTCTTTGTATAGTCCTCTTTGTTTCTACTTGGTTGATTTCAGTCCTGTACTAATTTCCTGCCATCTACTCCTCTTGGATGCAGTTGCATCTTTTTGTTTGAGAGTTTTCAGATGAGCTGTTAAGCTGCTAGTGCACAATCTGTCCAATATCTTTATGGAGGCTATGAGTTTTCCTCTTAGCGCTGCTCTCATCGTGACCCATAACTTTGGATATGTTGTGCCTTCATTTTCATTAAATGATAAAAAGTCTTTTTTATTTCTTTCTGTATCTCTTCCATGTCCAACTTATCATTGAGTAGGTAATTGTTCACCATCCACATGTATGTGGGCTTTCTATTGTTTTTGTTTTTAATTGAAGACCAGCCTTAGTCCACGGTGGTCTGAAAAAATACATGGGATTAGTTAAATGTTCTAGTATCTGTTGAGGTTTGTTTTGTGTGCGAGTATGTGGTCAATTTTTGAAAAGGTACCATGAGGTGATGAGAATAAGGTATATTCTCTTGTTGTAGGGTGAAATGTTCTGTAGATATCTGTTAAATCCATTTGGTCTATGACTTCTTTTAGCTTCACTGTGTCTCTGTTTAGTTTCTGTTTCCATGATCTGTCCATTGGTGATAGTGGGGTGTTGAAATCTTCTACTATTATTGTGTGAAGTTCAATGTGTGCTTTGAGCTTCAGTAATGTTTCTTTTACAAATGTGGATGCCCTTGCATTCAGGGAACAGATAGTCAGAATTGAGAGTTCATCTTGGTGTATTTTTCTTTGATGAGTATGTAGTATCCTTCCCCATCTTTTCTGATAACTTTTGGTTAAAAGTCTATTTTATTGGAAATTAGAATGGCTACTTCAGCTTGTTTCTTGGAACCATTTGCTTGGAAACTTTTTCCAGCCATTCACATTGAGGTACTGTCTGTCTTTGTCACTGAGGCATGTTTTCAGTATGCACTAAAATGCTGGGTCCTATTTATCTATCCAGTCTGTTACTCTACATCTTTTATAGGGGAATTGAGTCCATTGATGTGAAGAGATATTAGGGACCCATGATTGTTTCTACCTGTTATTTTTGTTGTTGTTGTTGTTGTTGTTGTTGTTAGAGGTAGAATTATGTTTGTATGTTTCTCTTCTTTTGGGTTTGTTGTGGAAAAAATTAATTTCTTGCTTCTTGGGGGGTGTAGTTTCCCTCCGTCTGTTGGACTTTTTCTTCTATTATCCTCTGTAGGACTAGATTAGTGGAAAGATACTGTTTAAATTTGGTTTTTCTTAGAATACCTTCATTTATTCATCAATTGTAATTGACAGTTTTGCTGGGTATAGTAGCCTGGGCTGGCATTTTTGTTCTCTTAGGGCCTGCATTATATCTGCCCAAGATCTTCTGGCATTTAGAGTTTCTGTTGAGAAGTCTGGTGTAATTCTGGTAGGTCTGCCTTTATATGTTACTTGGCCTTTTTCCCTTACTGCTTTCATTATCCTTTCTTTGTTCTGTGCACATGATGTTTTAATTATTATTTGATGGGAGGAATTTCTTTTCTGATCCCGTTTGGTGTTCTGTAGTCTTCGTGTATGTTAATGGGCATCTTTTTGTTTAGGTTAGGGAAGTTTTCTTCTATATTTTTGTTGAAATTATTTACTGGCCCTTGGAGTTGGGAATCTTCACTCTCTTTTATACCTATTATTCTTAGGTTCGGTCTCTTCATTGTGTCCTGGATTTCTTGAATGTTTTGAGTTAGGAACTTTTTGGTTTTGTATTTTCCTTGATTGCTGTGTCATTGTCTTCTATGATATCTTTTATACTTGATATGCTTTCTTCTATCACTTGTATTTTGTTGGTGATGCCTCCTTCTATGACTGCTGCTCTATTTCCTAAGTTTCCCATCTCCAGGGCTGTCTCATTTTGTGTTTCCTTTAGTGTTCCTATTTCCATTTTTAGATCCTGGATGGTTTTGTTCAATTCCTTCAGCTATTTGATTGTGTTCTCCTGTATTTCTTTAGGAGATTTATGTGTTTCCTCTTTAAGGGCTTCTACTCGTTTACTTGTTTTGTTTGTTTTTTTTTCTGTATTTCTTTGAGGGAGTTATTTATTTCTTCTTAAAGTTCTTTATCATCTTCATGAAATGAGAATTTAAATCTGAATTTTGCCTTATATTTGTGTCAGTGTATCCAGGGCTTGCTGTGGTGGGAGAACTGGATTCTTATGTTGCTAAGTCATATTGGTTTCTGTTGCTTATGTTCTTGTGCTTGCTTCTCACCATCTAATTATCTCTGGGGTTAACTGGCCTCATGGTCTCTAATTGGAGCCCGTCCATCCTGTGAGCCTGTGATCCTGTGGTTCTGGATGTTTCAGAAACCCTGGGGAGTTAACATGCAACTGGGGTGTGGGTTGTGTGTTTGGATCCAGAGCAGAGGTTCTTCTCCAGGCCCCAGGTGCAAACAATAAATTTAAAAAGCAATTTGGTATTTTATCTAAACCATAAGTATTTATAAGACATAATAATTCAGGATTTCATAAAGAACAATGATAAGATCTTGAGATGTTTAGGATTCAATTTTTATTTAAGTTTCATTATTTTATTAGTTTTTAAAGTAATATTTAAATACTTTTCATTCTGCGAGAGAGAGAGTTTGTTGATTAGTATTAAATAACCATTAGTTTCAATCTAAAATCATGTAGAAAGAGAGTCTAAAGGAAGGATTTCCTAGATCTGGAGAGCTTCTGGGCATGTGTCTTACTTCACTTAAGTTAGCCAGAATGGAAGATCTACCAGCAATGTGGATAGCAACATTGCATCAGCTATTCTTTGCATGGATACATTGAGTGAAGAAAGCAGGAAGCCAGCAAGCAGATAAGAATGCATAACTCTCTCTGTGCTCCTGAATGTGGATGTATGTGCACGCTTGTGTTAAATTCCCCTCAACACCGTAACCAGGAACTGTAAACGAAATCAACCTTCCCTCCCTGTTTGTTTTTTTGCTGGGATCTTTTATTCCAAGAACAGAACCTAAATTCAAACACAAATTGGCGCTGAGAAAAATGCAAATGTTCCTGTGATAAATATGACTGTGATTTTTGGACAGAGTAATTAGAGTATTTGCAACTTTGGATTAGGAAAAAAATCATTGAATGGTATTGAAATAGCTTAATGCACCATTTTAATGAAAGCTTGAAAGACAGCAATACTGAAAGAAATATGAGCAACGGAGACCCTTTTCATGAGGATTCATGGTGACAAGAACTTTATTAGAAACTGGGCAAGAAGACATTTTTGAGATATTTTAGTTAAGAATACGTGTTTGTTGGTCAGACTGGGGCTAAAGAATCTGTTGTGATTAATAAGAAATCTGCACCACTGACATAAAACTTGTGCTTCATGAGGACAATAGGAAAGTATTTTATCAGGTTTAGTATGTAGAAACTCATACAGCTGTGGTCCAAAAGAGCCAGGCTACACATGGAGCTTACTGCAAACCTTGGCAGTAAAGGAAGATATCTATATAGTACTGAAACTAAAGGATGAAAGAACTTGTGGAGAGACATTGAAGCCTGGCACTGTGCTGCAGGTCTGAAGATCCTGTGGAGAGACAGTAGAAAATATTTGTCAAAGTGGAGACTCAGTTCCTATGGACACCCCAGGACACTGAATTGCCAGAACCATTGGACATCCCCCAAGGACATCTGTGGGTATAGAATAGAGCTAGAGTGGAAAGCCTGTGTGCTGAGAAGAACAGGAGTGGGAAAGGTGGTTCTACCAAAGCCCTTTTGATCCCAGAAAATCACAAAGCATGGGTAGTCAGACACTAAACAACTGGGCTTGGTGTTTGCGCTACTAGATTTTGGTTTGGCTTAAGTGTTATTGTTCACTTACTGTGAAATAAGAATTTTTCAGTGACATCTTTTTAGATATGAACCCATAGTTTAGAGACTTTGGGTTTTTTAATATTTTGGACTCTTGAAGTAGTGGAAGTTCTTAAGACATGAGGAGCTCATTAG